>JAODAL010015526.1:0-83585 GCA_025379985.1 Phyllomedusa bahiana
TGGGGACAAGTAATTTTTCCGATTAAATGAGGTTTTTTGTACTAAACAAAATGTGCAATATTAGTTATTAGATATATCAAATTGAAATGGCTGTTGCAAACACCCAAATATTTAGAACTAAAAATGATTTAGATTAATAGGGGTGCCCAAACTTTTTCATATGACTGTATATAGTAATAGAACCAGTAACATGGCAGCCGAGGAAGCCTTCATTAGGCTTTCGACTGCCTTATAAACCGCTTGGCAATCTTGTCGCCGTCTCCAGTTCCGATCCCTGCTGTTAGTGCCAACCATTAGCTGTAATTAAGCCAACACTCAATGCCTATAGAGCAAGCTCAATGATTGAGCATGCTCCATAGCTCCTTACCGGCATTATGATGTAACTGTATGTCAAATGTCAGTAAAGGGTTAATGTCTGTGTTCATTTTGTATGCTGCCCGTCTTGATATAGGAATAATTATATAATACTGAGTACCGTGGTGTTATGTTATACTGTTAAAGTATATAGACATGTATTCTAGGCTGAAAGTTACTCCATCTTTGTTGGTTCTTTTAATTTTATAAGTGTTTTCTTATTATGCTTCTAATGTTGTCTCTGTGAACTAGTTGTAGTCTTGAAGCTTCTGAGATTAATGATAAGAGGTATCTTTAAAACATTTGATAATTGAACTAAAGACATCTGCATTGACTTTAATTGTTCATAGCATCCGGTCACCTGAAATTTAATAACAAAACGTTGCTATTCTTATGAGACGTTAAGAGAATTATGAAAACCCTTTGTTTTAGTTAAATAATAGATTTCTTCACAGAAAGAATTTATACATTTTAAGATAATTCAGTATGTGACACCGTTATTTAAATATAGGTTAATATAAGTTTGTTATCAATCATGTGATTTCATGTAACATCTTTATTATAAAATAAACATGTTCTTAGAGGTTTTTATCAGAGCCATATTGATTCACTAAACTCTGTGAGTTAGGGGCCGTTCACACGGCATTTTTAGATCCGATTTTGAATCCAATTGAATCCAATTTTGAATCCGTGTTGGACCCGACAATGGCATCGTAAAACACAGTGGCAATCGGATCCTAAACAGATTCAACACGCAGCTGCATGTTTGGATGCGTGTTGGAAGCAGCAGGATCGCACCCTATAGTTTTAATATAGGGCTCCAGCTTCATCTTTCAGACAAAGAATTGACATGTCAATTCTTGGAACGGATCCGAAAGACGGATGTGAAAGATGATGCGTGTTTCATGTTAAAAGCAATGTATATCACATTGCTATTTGTTAGATACATGTTTGGGTCCATTTAGGGTCCGACAGATGGATCCAAACACGTATCTAATAACGTATGTTCACATGAAGTCAACAGGCCGTGTGAACATACCCTTAGTCTTGCTCTACCGTGGTAGTCAGAAGTGACCTTTTAGGCTAGTAGTATATTATTGCTCTAACACTACTAATAATACTTCTTGGTTTTGTTGGTTTATGCTCTTCTCACCTAAACACATAGATGCTGGTCTCTATGATGGGTAATGTAGTTTTGTTTTTGCTACCTTATGTTTGGCTGAACCATTGTACAAAACAAACACTTTAACCTTTTGTGCCACCCCCTATGGTAGCATTGATTTGTGACAGTGACATTACATGGCATTATTCAATTATTGCATGCAATCATGTTATTCAAGACAATTTAATTGTAAAAAATAAAATCCCATCCCTTTTGATAAGTCGCAAGTACATTGCATGTAAATTGTGCACAGTACTTTGTGTGACGCTGAATATATAAACCATGCATATGTGTCAGTCGGACATGATCACGTCAGGCTTTGAGCCTATATCTATTCATTGAGGGCAAATGATAAATGGAGAGGAACAGGAACACAAAGTATGCTAAACTTTTAAGAATATGAAGAACAAGATTTATTTACATAAATTCAGAAAAGATTCTTATAAGAATGGACAAAAAAGGTTAAAGGGGTTGTCTCGCTACAATGATTGGGTTTTAATTAAAAGATCTTTAAAAAACAAGCAGCTTTGCAATATATGTTCATTACAAATGTCCTATTGAGTTTGAGTTATCCCTGTTAGTAGTAGTACATCAGCTTCTCAAATCTCTATAGCAGCAGACCTGTTGATATTTATCTCACTGGCTGTCAGGTCTGTATGACTCATCAGCCTCTGAATACAGGTCAGAGCAGAGAGCCCCTCCTACACAGTATGCTTCTGTAGTGGAGGGAGGGCTCTGGCTTCTGTGTCTGTGCTGCCTGGATTAACCCTGTGTGTGCCTGCTTCCTCCTGTTCTCTACACAGATTGAGGAGAGCAGAGGTAAGGCTGATCAATAGATGTGACAGCAGTGACCCTGTGTGTTACTATAATCATGATGTGTCTGTGGATCTGTGACTAATAGAACAGATCCGCACGTGAACGCTTCATGCTCTGCTGTTCTAGTGACACATCCTGAGTATAGTAACACTTCACAGCTGCCCTGTGTCTGTTCTGACAGGGTCTGTTTGTTGCTGGAGATGTGCAGATTTGGATGCTGAGCAGGGGGTATAGGAACACTTGCATCCCCCTGCTCTGCTATTAGCATACACAGCTTCACAGACCTCTCCACACTCATAGATCAGCCCTCTCTCTATGTCTCCGTGGAGCTAACAATACAGCTGATCCTGCAACAGACCTAGGCAGGCACACACAGGGTTAACTCTGGCAGCAAACCCCCTCGCCCCCCCCCCACCACCCTCTGCTGTATAGAAGGAGAGCTGTCTGTGTGCTGAGGGGAGGGGGGAAGAGGGAGGAGAAGAGGCAGACAAGAAGCACGCCCCTCAATTCAACTGCCAGGCACAGAGATAGGCTGAAAGCTTGTAATGAGACAACTCCTTTAAGTCCACACCTACTGCTTTATTCCTAGGAGCAGAAAACTTAAAATAACAGTGGTACCAGATCCATTACATGATGAACGCCAAAGACACTCATCAGAACCCATTGACTACAATGGTGTCTGTCAGGTTTTTGTCAGGGTGTCTGTCATTTAAACAGAAAAAAGTGCGTTATTTGTCTCATAATTTTTTAATGGCATTTATGAAGGAACCTCCAGTGCAGATGTGAACCTTACCAAAATCTAAAAGTAGAAATAGAAATCAATGAATCCACCTACCAGGAGGGTATTTACATATAAAATTGTGCTTCATATTACACCGGTCGTCATTCCATTGGTAAAGGTATGGTCCTCCAATACCAGGATTTGCTGTTGGCTGATGATACATGACAACACACGCCTCACTGCCGCAAGATGGTTCATCCGCATACCAGTTCCTGCCAATATACACAGGTATCTTAGCACATACTGCACTGAAAGGACAAGGACCATCAAAATAACATATTGTTATTATTACTTTTATTAATATATTAATATTTGGAAAGGGGTAATTTCCCATCTTTTTTTTTGTAAATTTTATTGGGAAAAAACCTAACATTATGATTTTTAAGGGGTCCCAAAAACTCTATGATCACTTTAAAATTATTTTCTCATTAAAACTATTTTAAAGTTTTAATTTAAGACAAAAAAAAAAAAAATTCTTAGTTAAATTTTAGGGAAAAACTTTTTAATCCTGCCCCCAAAGTACAGCTGAAAAACAGCAGGGCTGACTCCCATTCTGACTTGTAACCAGGGCCCCGGGCCCGGGGCGCCGGGGGCCCGGGGGAAACCCCCGGTGGGCCCCCCCCAGGGGGGCTGGGGGGGCCCCCATGCAGTGCCGTCGCTTCCCGGGGGCCCCTCCACGGAACCGGGCCCCCGAGCGCCCCGGGGGCCTGCGTTTCCCGAGCAAACCCCGAGAACCGGGCCCCGGGAAACTGGGGGTAATGTCCCAGACTCCCGGGGGTAAACGGGGGTCAGCGGAGCAAAAGGCGCCCCTAGCGCGCGCTCCACTGATCCCCTTTACAGGGTGAAGGCTTAAGGCCTTAAGCCTGCCGGGCGCCGGCCCCTACTGCTGACGTAGGCGCGGGGACGTTTACTTTTTTCCCGCCCGCCTATGCAGGGCCCCCCATTAAAGGAGCCGGCGGCCGGGAGCAGGACCCCGAGCCAGGTAAGTGGGGTTTTTTTTTTTTTTTTTTTTTAAAACAGGGGGTCCCCGGTACAAGGGAGGGGCCCGGGTACAAGGAGGGCCCTTACTACGGGGGTCCCCGGCTACAAGGGGGGCACTGAAAACAGGGGGCCCCTGGCTACAAGGGTTTTCCCTGACTACAGGGGGGCCCTGGCTACAAAAGGGGGTCCCCGACCAGGGGGGGCCCCGGGAAAAAAGGGGGGGCCCCGGCACAAAAGGGGGGGCCCTTTCTACAAAAAGGGGCCCCGGCAAAAAAGGGGCCCTGACTACCTAAAAGGGGTCCCGGCTACCCAAAAGGGGGCCCTTGGGTAAAAAGGAGGGGGCCCTTGGGTACAAGGGGGGGGGCCCGGCTACAAGGGGGGGGCCCGGGTACAAAGAGGGGCCCCGGTAACCCAAGGGGGCCCCTGACTACAAAAGGGGCACTGGCTACCTATATGGGGGGCCCCCACTACCAAAAGGGGCTCCTTTTACTACAAGGGGACCCCTGACTACAAGAGGGGGCCCCCGGCAAACCCAAAAGGGGGGATTGCCTGCCTAAAAGGGGGCCCCGCCTACCAAAGGGGCCCTGGCTACAAAAGGGGGGGCCCGGCCCACAAAGGGGGGGGCCTGCTTTCAAGGGGGGCCCTGGCTAAAAAAGGGGGGCCCGGCTACAAAAAGGGCCCTGACACCCAAAAAGGGCCCTGAGTACCCCCAGGCTACCAAAAGGGGGTTTACGGCTTTCCAAAGGGGGGGCCCTGGCTACCAAAGGGGGGGCCCTGGCTACAAGGGGGCCCCCTGGCAAACCCAAAAAAAGGGGGGCCCCGGCTACCTAAAGGGGGCCCTTGGCAAAAAGGGGGGCCCCGACTACAAAGGGGGGGCCTTTCTACCTAAAGGGGGCCCCGGTTCCTAAAGGGGGCCCTACTCCTACAGGGAGGCCCCGACAAAAAAGGGGGGCCCCGACAAACCCAAAACCCTTGACTACCTACAGGGGGGCCCTGACTACCAAAAGGGGGCCCCGGGTACCCCAAATACAAAAAGGGGGGCCCGAAATTAAACCCACACAGTAAACCCAAAGGGGGGGGGGGGGGAGATGACTTTTCCCGCACACAAACCAAAAGTGACCCCTAACCCCTGCAAACAACCCAAAAGGGGGCCTTAACTCCTGTATCCCACTTCAACGGAAGCCCAAAATGCCCTTTTTTTACTACATAAAGGGGGTCCCCAACCTTTCAAACCTTAAAAGGGGACCCTAACTACCTCAGCTTACCTAAAATGGGAGAAACCACCTACCTACAGACTGGGGGGCCCTTTCCTAATTTTCCCCACCTACCAGGGTCTTGTCTACCTACCCGGTAAAAATAAATTTAAGGGCAGCAGCCCCCTATTTTTAGCAATTTTTCCAAGGGTTTTGTCCTTTCCTCACCCCCTCCAACCCCTTAAGGGTAAATAGGCCTCTAATTTGGCTTGTACCCCCTCACACCCCCCCTGGGAAAATTTGTACAAGGTTTTGGAAAAAATAAAAGATGCTTGGGGAAAAATAAAAGGAAACTAATATATTTGTGTGTAATTTCTGCAGGAAAGAATTGTTTCCTCATGACGTTTTTGGAAAGGAGCAGAAAAAAAGGGGAAAAAAACAACACATGAAGAAAGAACGGGCTCCCCCTGGGTAGGGGCGTCTCCGGTTATTAAACCTTTAATTTTAGGGTTTTTGTAAAATTTTTAAAATTGGAAACCCAAACTGAATTTACGTAAAAGGGGAAGTGACCTGAGCTGGTGTCTGACCTCTATGTGGTCTCTATTGGGGGTTTTTGTAGGTTATACCGAGCTGGTGCTACCTCTATGCGGCTCTATTGGGGGGTTGTAGGTTATACCGAGCTGGTGTCTGACCCTATGCGGTCTCTATATTGGGGGTTTTTAGGTTAAAACCTTAGCTGGTTTTTCTGACCTCTATTCGGGCCCCTATATTTGGGGGTGTTTTAGGGGATAAATTTGGGGCCGGTATAAAACCACGACATGTTTCCCTGATTGACCCCCGTTATAGGAGTTTTCACTTTTACGTTCTTGCGGTTATTTTAGGGGGGTGGTGAGGTGCTTTACCAAAAGGGGAAAAATTGGGGGTGGAAAAAGTATGTGGACTATTGGAGGGGGGGAAATTGTATGCGGGTTGGGGGGGGATATTGTATGCTGGTGGGGGGGGATATTGTATGGGTTGGGGGGGGAAAATTTTATGCGGGGGAGGGGAAATTTATATGGGGTTTTTGGGGATAATTTTATGTGGGGTTGGGGGGGATAATTTTTATGTGGGGGGAGGGGGAAAATTGAAAAGGGGGGGAGGGGATAATTTTTTGGGGTGGAGGGGGGTATTGTTTTGTGGGGGGAAAGGGGGGGGTAAATTTTAAAATGGAATTGGGGGGGGATATTGTATTGGGGGGAGGGGATATTGTATGTGGATGGAGGGGGGTATTGTAGTTGGGGTGGAGGGGATTATTATGTGGGTGGAGAGAGATATTGTATGTGGTGGAGGGGGTATTTGTATGTGGGTGGGGGGGGATTTTTGTATGTGGGGGGAGAGGGGTATTGTATTGGGTTTTGGGGGGGGATTGTAGTTTGGGTAGGGGATAAAGGGATGGGGTGGAGGGGAATTTTATGTTGGGGGGAGGGGAAATTTATTTGGTTTTAAGGGGGTAAAATTTTTTTTGGGGGGAAATAAAATTTATTCTTTTTAAAATAAAATTTAATTTTTAAAATATTTATTTTATTAAAATTTTTTTTGGGGGGGGTAAAATTTATTTTTAAATAAAATTTTATTTTTTAAATTATTTCTAAAAAATCCCGTTCAATAAATTTTAAAAAATTACCCTTGGGTGTTCCCCCTTTTTAAAATTTACAAAAAAAACATTTCGTTTTAACCCCACATTAAAAATTTTGGAAAACCGCCTTTTTCCGAAGGCCGAAAAATTTTATTTCAGTAAATTTTGGGTTTCCCCCCAAGATCAAATTCCCCGGGGGCCCCAGACCCCCCAGCCAAAACTGCTTTAACTTTAAAATTCCCGTTCACAAATAGGGGCATGCCCAGGTTTTAAGCCATCAAAGTCCCAGAGTGGAAACCCCAAATTTTAAAATGGAAAATACAATTAAACATATTAGCAGAAAAGGGAAATTAATTAGGCATCTTTTTTTTGCTGATGCTGCACTAAGCAAGTTTACTTAACGGTCCTCAGAACTCTCATAGAAGTGAATGGAGAGAGTTGAATATGTGCAACCACCACCACACTAGCAAAAGGCAAATACTTGTTGATAAAAAGCCTATATCATTTCAAGTATACAATACTGGGAGCATGATAGCAAACCCTTTTTTTTTTTTTAAAAAAAAATTAAACTGCCCCTTTTTTGCTGTTAAATTTGTTCACTCCAGGGGACCCTACAGAACTGTTCATCCTGAGTTTCCTGGTTCATTAATGTATATTAAAGCGAATGTCCCACATTCAACGCTTATCATCTGTCACTAGGATGCCTTCTGATCATGAAAACAGGGCTCCTGTAATCCATGTGGAATGGAGCAGTGGTCAAGGATACACTTTACCACTTCATTCAAAGTCTATGGGACTTTGCCAAAGATAGCCAAGCAATGTACTCACCTATCTCCATCAGTCCCATATGCTTTGCATGGAGTGACTGACTGCATGCTCGACCACAGCTCCATTCAAACAGGCGGCACTAGACCTGCTGTAACAGTGGTGACAATAAGCAAGTAGAACGTGCTTAAAAACACCTTTTGTGTGAACATACCCTTTCAGTGATATGAGTACAGGACATTTAAAACAGGTTAGATTGTGCAGTTATTAAAGAGGTTGTCTCACTACATTGATTCATTTTACCTCAGTCCTGTTTTCTTGGTTTCACTTTGAATTCAGGGGTGTGTTTACTGGCTTCCATTAAGCTGCATTAGAAGCCAGGTCTGTAGCTATAGCAACCAGTGCTATCAGCCTATCAGGATAGATCAAACAGGCCTGTAGCTATAGCGACCTGAGTAGCTGATGTAGCCCATACAAGAGGGGATATCTCAGAATAGGTAGGATAATGTTAATGGACACATATTGCAAAGTGACTTGTTTTTGCAAGATCTTTAACATAAAAAGCAATCCATATAGTGAGACAACCCCTTTAAGTACATGTGGCTTGTTCCCATTGAAATGAATGAGGCTGAGCTGCAACACCAAAAAACAGAATATTTGTGGAAGAAATAGCCATGCTTTTCTGGTCTCAAAAACCCATTAAACATAATTCTAAATAATAGCTAATATTCATGATAAGAAATTGAGGATACAACTATAGCTGCAAACACGATTTCTCAGGCAACAATGTGGAATTGAACAGGAGAAGCCTGGATACAGAAATTACATAACATGTCTGTGTCTCGTTCATTTCCCCTTTATTGCTTGTTACTGCCCTGTACAATTAAAACATATCTGTTCCATTATTGTAAAAATAACCATGTGTATTGGATTATCACTGAATAGACCAGCACATAGCTTGCTTCCATCGCCCCAGCAAAATGTTATAATAAACTCAATTAAGTTATTATGTCACAATCAATGCACTAATTGGCTTATTGATAATTACCTAAACTGAGAGGTGCTTCCATCATCCCACTTATAAAGGTCTGGACAAGCTCCAGATGAAGCCATGGATTCTCGGTTTCTTGAGAGTCCAATCCAGAAATCCCCATCGGATTTCCCAGAACCTGAATTTGTAAGATTTTGTAGCATTCTCTCGATGAGTTTTTGCTCTGCTTCACTTTCAATACTGAGAAGATGGCCGCCTTCTCCTTCACAGACCTGACGTGCCTGATTGTAGCCAACTCGTGCTGTCAAGTCTTGATAGTATGGGGAGCTGATTTGTGGAGCATGGGATTGCTTATAATCTGCGTAGCAAACCTTGTCGACCGTTCAATCACAAATGGAAAAATTCTGGACGTATAAATTTACAAGGAATACATTATTGGGTAGTGTTATGTGATGGTAAGTGACATACCGGAGGCATTACCAATTAGGTGTAACTTTATTTGATTTTAGTTGTGGAAATGGCATTAGGGTGGGTTGTGTTGAACCTTTAAAATTTGTTATTAACTTAATTTTTTTTTTATTTATTTTTTTAATTTACACATGCAGTCACCCTAGGATATTTGACCACTAGGGGGCGTTATCATTTGTATGTTGTTCTGCATTATAAAGATAATGCAAAAGGGTGTGCTAAGATTGCACTCCTTCTACTTCCTGCCATAGGAAGAAAGTAATAGAAGCAATAACATGGCAATATGTCAGCTACTCAGCACCCTTTGATCTCGTTGCAGGTGGACCGAAATGGTTAAACAGCAGAGATCTGAGTTGGCTGCTTGAGGCAGGTGTCAACTATGATTAACATCCGTCACCTGCACTGAATGAGCCTGCTACATACTCTCTTAGCGTTGCCATGACATCCTAAAATGTAATGGTGCACTAAAGGTTTAAACTATGGTCAAAACTAGAATTTTTGGGGGCCTCATAGTAAAATTATATGTCCCCACCACCTAATAACAGAAAAGTGAAACAACAGTGTAAGTGGTGATAATTATAGGTATAAATAATAGTACATAGTACTACATAGTACTACGCATTTAAAAGTCCACATAGCATTGCTGAAGAACAGAAAGCAACCAAGTTATAATTCCCTATGAAAAATCTACAATGTTATTGTAGCTGAGTGGGTCTCCTCAGCCACTGGGCCACATAGCACCTGCTATTGCTGCTATGGCTATGGCTAACTGCAACCAGGCCCGCCATTAGGGGTGGTACAGGCAGTACAGGTTGTATTGGGGCCCCGGCCGGGCCTGTGAAGCAAGGGGGGCCCCGCGCCGCCGCATGTAACGCCCCCTTGCTTCTACAGCAATGGTAGAGATAATAGGCAATCAGCCTGTTCTCACTACCAAGACCCTTTTATTCTGTCAAATATGGGGGGGGGCTTTGAGTGAGGCCGCACCGACAACCCCATCGTGAGGGGTCCCGAGCTCTGTCTCAGTGTCCTAGCTGGCGCGCCGATCCAGTAGGTGTACCTACATAGCCTATGAAATTTCAGTGTAACTTACATTTCCTCCTCTCCATGCTGTTACAGGAGCATCCGGCCCCTCCTCCCTCTGTCGCCAGGCCGCATTCCACAAGGCTCCGCCACAGGCGCTCTTCTCCTCCGCTGGGCGGAACGACGATTTAAATTAGAGAGTCCCTCCGCCCTGTGGGAGGAGTCTCTGGATGCGGCGTGGTCATAAAGGGAGGAGGGGCCCGGCTGCTCTTGTCAAAGCACGGAGTAGGAGAGTAAGTTACACTGAAATTGCCTAGCTATGGCATGTACACCTACTGAGCGGCGCGCAGCTAGGACACTGAGACAGAGCACGGACCGCCCTCACATGTGTGCGAGCCCCACTGAAATGCCCCCCTCTCTTCAGCGCTGTGTGCCCGTACTCCTAGAAAAGCCCCCCCTCTCTTCAGAGCTGTTGGGCCCCGGAAAAGGCCCCCCCCCTTGTCCCCCTCATCTTCAGCGCTGTGGGGGCCCCTAGAAAAGCCCCCCCCTTTCTTGCATTGCATCTATGGGGCCCCTGGAAAAGCCCCCCCTCATCGTTTTCAGGCTTGTTGGGGGCCCCTAGAAAAGCCCCCCCCCCTCTCTTCAGCGTGTGGGGCCCCTGGAAACCCCCCCTCCTCGTCATCGCTGTGGGGGCCCCAAAAAAGCCCCCCCCCGCCTTTCTCCTTCAGCAACTATGGGGGGCCCCTGGAAAAGCCCCCCTCCGTCTTCACGTGTTGGCCCCCTAGAAATGCCCCCGTCCCCGTCTCTTCAAGCGCTGTGGGGCCCCTGGAAAAGCCCCCCCGGCCCCTCTATTCAGTCGCTGTGAGGCCCCTGGAGAAAGCCCCACTCTCTTCAACCGGCTGATGGGGCCCCTTGCAAAGCTCCTCATCTTCATCCTGTGGGGTCCCAGGCAAAGCCACCACACCTCTTGCAGCTTGTGGTGCCCCCGGAGCAAAGCCCACTCCTTTCTTCCCAGCGCTGTGGGGCTCCTTGCAAAGCTACCTCTCTTGCACTCCAGCGCTGGCGTGGGTCCCCTGGCAAAGCTCCTCTCATTCCGCGCTGTGGGTGCCCCGTGGGCAAAGCCCCCCCCACTCTCAAGAGGCGCTGTGGGCCCCTCGCAAAGCTCCTCACTTCAGCGCTGTGGGGCCCCTGTTTAAGCCCCCCCCTCTCTTCAGCGCTGTGGGGCACTAAAGCAGCCCCCCCCCATGTCTTCAGCACTATGGTCCTCCTGGAAGAAGCCCCCCCCCTCTTCGTCAGGGCGCTGTGGGTGGCCCCTAGAAAAAGCCCCCCCTCGTCTTCAGGCGGCTGTGGGGCCCCTGTAAACGACCCCCCCCTCCTCTTACAGTCGCTGTTGGGGCCCCTAGAAAAGCCCCCCCTCCCTCTTGTCAGCGGCTGTGGGGCCCCTAGAAAAGCCCCGCCCCTTTCTCAGCACTATGGGGCCGCCTGGAAAGCCCCCCCCCTTTCTTCAGCAACTATGGGGCCCCCTGGAAAAGCCCCCCCTCTCTTCCAAGCGCTGAGGGGGCCGCCTGGAAAAAGCCCCCCCCCTCTCGCTTCAGTGCTGTGGGGCCCCTAGATAAGCCCCCCCCTTCTTCAGCACTATGTGGCCCTGGCCCAACTGGAAAAGCCCACCCCCCCTCGGTCTTCCGCACTGGGGTGTGTGGCCCTAGAAAAAGCCACCCCCCTCTCTTCAGTGCGCTGTGGGGCCCCTGGAAAAGCCCCCCGCCCCTCTATTCAGCCTGTGAGGCCCCTGGAAAAGCCCCCACTCTCTCAGCGCTGTGAGGGCCCTGGCAAAGCCCCACTCTCTGTCACGCTGTGGGGCCCCTGGCAAAGCTCCTCTCATCAAGTGCTGTGTGGGCCCCAGGCTAAGCCCCACTCTCTTTCAGCGCTGTGTGGGCCCCAGGCAAAGCCCCACGTCTTCTTCAGCGCTGTGGGGGCCCCAGGTCAAAGCCGCCACTCTCTTCAGCTCTTTGGGGCCCCCTGGCAAAGGGCTCCTCACTGTCCACCTGTGGGGCCCCTGGCAAAGCCCCCTCGTCTTCAGGCCTGTGTGGGATCCCCTGCAAAGCCCCCTCCTCTTCAGCGCTGTGGGTCCCCTGGGTAAAAGAGGGGCCCCCCGCCCTCTCTCCATTCATATTGGGGGCCCCCTGGAAAAGCCCCCCCGGGGGGGCCTCGCCGCCTCCAGCTATGTGGGGGTCCCATGATTTTGGGTGAGAGGGGTCCCCAACACAGCTTGGGGGCATTGAGCAACGGCCCCACATGATTGGAGAGAGGAAACTTTTGACAAGGGTCCCACACACGGCTGAGGAGGGTGGACTCCATTCATCACAGGAGGCCCAGCATTGCATTTAAAAATAGGTGGCCTGCAACAGCTCCAAAGAGAACCTGCGCTGCCGTGTCTTAGTTGTGCTCAATAGCTTCACATATGGGGGGCTTTGAGCTATGGGTAGTGACTTGGACAGGGGGCCCCCACGGTGGGTGAGTGGGGCACCCATCACAAGTTCCTCCGGCCACTACCTAACCTACCTGCTATCTACCATGGGTGGCCTGCTACCCGTACCTACCTTGCTACTTATCTATCTACGGGATCCCGCTAGCTACCTATCTACGGGGCCCGCTACTACCTATCTATCTATGGGGAGCCCGCTATAGCTACCTATCTATCTAGTGGGGGAGGCCCGGCTAGGCAACCTAATCTATCTTCGGGGAGCCCGCTAGCAACCTATCTATCAACGGGTGACGCCTGCTAGCTATCCTATCTATCTACGGTGGGGATCCCGGCTAGCGTACCTTATCTATCTACGGGGTAGTCCCCGCCCCTAGGAAAGCTAGCCCTATCCGCCCCCTATCTACGGGAGCGCGGGCTAGCTTACCTATCTATCGTTTGCGGGAGCCGGGTAGCGGGTACCTAACTAACTACTGGGGAGTGCACCACGTTAGTACTACCTTAATCTAATCATCGGGGGTGAGCCCCGCTAAGCTACCTGATTCTATCTACGGGAGCCCAACTGGGAGCTACCAATTCTATCTACGGTGGATGCTCCCTAGTGCGTAACCGTACTACAAAATGTGCGGGGGGGAGCCCTGCTAGCTCCTATCTAACAACCGGGTCCGTCCCGCAATCTACCAAACTCTGTCCTGGTTCTGCCCTTCACATCACCTCTCAAACACCCGTGTTCCGCCCGCCTCACTCTAAACGCACACCACTACCTCCTTTTGGTCCGCTATCGAACCATCTCAAACATCATCGGGGAGTGCCCTCAAGTGCTACCAAGACTATCAACGGGTGGAGGCGCCCCTAGGTCAACGCATCTATCGCGGGAAGCCCCGTCTAAGCTACCAAACTATCTACGTGAGGCCCACTAGATACCTTATCAAACTACGGGGATGTTGCCCGCAAAGCTACAAATGCTATCTACAGGGACCGCGTAGCTCGAAAGATTACCAAAGCTCTTCAATCTCGGGGAGGCTCCGTCTATTCTAACCGTAACTAGGATGCACCTGGGAGCCGCGTACTATGGCACCGCTCTCAACGAACGGTGGAGGCCCGCAACTTCGGTTACCAATCTATCTACAAGGGTGGTCCTCGGCAAGCGTACCAATCTATCTGGTTCTGGAAGCCCGCTGAGCTACCTATCAATCTACGGGGGAGCCCGCTAGCGTGCTTCGGGCTTATCTAACTTCGGTGAGCGTCTCACACCCCACCAAGTCCCCCAAACATACGTGTGGTGAGTCCGCACTCGTAGACCCACCCTATGTCAATCTTCGGGAGCGTCCGCGATCTACCTATGCTACTAGTCTACGGTAGGCCCGCTATCTACCTAATCTCCTACGGGGGCCCGCTGGAGCTTACCAATCTATACTACGGGGTGAGCCCCGCAATCTACCTATCTATCTACGGGGGAGCCCGCTGAGGCTACCTATCCATCCTACGGGGATGCCCGGCTAGCTACCTATCTAACTACGGGGAGGCCCTCGAAACTACCTATCTATCGTACAGGGTCCCGCTATCGAACCATAATCTCATCTATCCATCGTAAGCCTCGCAAGCTACCTATCTATCTACGGGGAGTCAAGCTCCGCAAGCTAAACCTAGTCTAGTCTTTTCCGTGAGCCCACTAGCCACTCTATCTATCTACAGGGTGAGTCCTACACTAGCCCACCTATCTATCGTTGTCGGGAGAGCCCGCTATGAGTCTACCTATCAATCTATACGGGGGCCCGCTATCTACCTATCTACGGGGGGGCCCGCTACTCGTACCTATCCTATCTACGGGGAGCCCCTAGCTACCATCTATCTACCGGGGAGCCCGGCTATGCTACCTATGCAATCTACGGGGATGCCCGCTAGCTACCTATCTAATCTACGGAGGCCCTGCTAGCTACCTATCTGATCATAACGGGGAGGCCCGCAAGCTACGCTGTAATCAACAACGGGGAGGCCCCACTATTAAACCGGTATAGACAATCTACTGTTAATGTCCCGCTAAATCATACCTATCTATCACAGTACGAATTTTCGGTGTTCCTCCTCTTGCACGGCTAACCACTCTATCAATTGCTGTTGTGCCCGCACCTCACCAGGCAACACTCACCAGTTATCGACCCCTGTCAAGCTACCTATCTATCTTACGGTGGACCTCGCAATCTACGCGAACTATCAACGAGTGGATGCCCAGCTATGCTACCTATCCTAACCTACTCGGGTGATCCCTCGTTATCTACCTAACTATCTACGTGGGGAAGGACACCTGGTGCTACTAACCCTAACAATACAACGGGAGCCCATCGAAGTCTACCTGTACTTGTCCTGTGCCAAAATAACACCTCCAGAACTTTAATTTTTGTACAGACCATTCCACCCCAAACCATTGCACACATGTTGTGACAAATATAACCAAAAAGTCCCACCAGGATGTGGGTCTAAAGCCCCAAGTGGTAACTGACCACCTATTTTTCGGTCATCACCTTCTACTTTCCCACTCATCTGTATTAAATATACCCCAAAACATTCGGGTGTTCCTCTATTAGTCCCTTCTGGCTCTCACTGCCAATTGCGGGACGTGGACTTGAAGTGGATACGAAAACGAAAAACGGATAATCAACATCAACAGCAAGATTCACCTGGTTAGTTCACAAGCTGTATCAGCAGCGATGTGCCCATGTAACAAGCCCATATATGGTTCCATAATGGAGGTATTATAGCTCTGGTGTAACGGTCTTATATATTAGTAACAGTACAGTGTGTATTTTATTTAGTCTCTTCATTGATGTAGACAGCATAGATCTCTAATATTATTGCTACAAAGGTATAAGTAGTATACATCAATAACATGACAATTAACATGGTACAGCCATTTAAATGGGACCTTTTTAACACCAACAAGATACTCTGCACCCTATCAACTCATATGTCTTACAACTTATGCACATTACACCCACCATCCACCTCATTAACCCACATCCCTTGCCACACCCATTACCTAATATTCTTCTCGGTTCACTTACCACCCTCTCCCCTAGCCACCCCTCCCCCCGATTATTCCACTTGTCCATAAAAACACAAAAATGATTATCCCATTTAAGCTTTTTCTTATAATCATCTTCTTCCACTAATTACATTTTTTGCCCCGGTCAGCAACCCTCAATAACATTTCTCCTCTGCCCAAACATAAGTCGGCCCTGCTGCATGAAGTCACACATCCAATGTCCACTCCACATTAGGTTCAATAAACTCAATGACATGAGGTATGAGAGGTGCTAGTCATATGCAGTCATGTGGTTGCCCATGTGCTACACCGATTTGCTGATTACTAAAAGTTGGTGTGATGCATGGGTGTTTACCTGACCTCGAGGCAGGTTCTGGAAAACAAGTCTGTAGATTTTATCTTGCTGCATCCATGACCCCCCTACTATGTAGTGAGCTTCTGTGTTCATTTTTGCTCCGTGCACTGTAATTCCAGCACCACGGCTTATTAATCCAACTAGAGATGGGGTAGAAATTTGCCGCCGAAAATTCGTTTCGGTTTCACGGTCGCCGAATTTCTCGGCACAAAATAACATCGTTCCGAATTACTACGGCACGAATCACGTTTAAAAAAAAAGCAATTTCCAGGCTGCACAGAGCCTGCAGGGTTGCCTGGAGAACGTTGTGCCATGCTTAAACATGCAGAGGAAGCTTGGTTTTAGGTCTTCATACAATGTTGTGTTATAGTATGACACGCACAAGGACTGCCTGCCGCTCTTAGAATCGCTTCACAATTAAAGTTCCCTGGGCACTTAAGAGGGCAAAACTGGACCAAAAAACTGAAGTCAGGAATGTTTACCTGATAAAGACATGCCAGAAAAGGCTGGAAAAAAACAAGACTGAGAGCTCAGGTGGCAACAATAGATTGACAAGAGTGTGGTAGTGACGGCGCAGGCACAGCAGCATGAGGTCAGACAGTGCACAATGACATTCTCAGGAGTTGGTCAAAACAGTAAATAGGTCACAGAGTAGGCACAATGACACAGTAGTGGAGGTACGGCAGCAGCAGCATGAGGTCCAGACATTGGCACAATGACAGAGTGTGAATGGTCACGGCATCAGCCACAGCAGCAGCATGAGGTCAGACATTGGCCACAATGACACAGTGTGTAGGTCACGACAGCAGCAGCTAGGTCAGACAGTAGGGGACATATGCACTAGTGGTGTGTAGTGTCACAGGCAGCAGCATTAGGTCCAGAGGGTGGCACAATGACCCGTGTGTAGGTCACGGCAGCCGCCATTGTCAGCAGCATGAGGTTAGACAGTGGCACAATGACAGAGTGTGTAGGTCACGGCAGCAGCAGCATGAGGTCAGGCAGTGCAAAAATCACATTCTTGGAGGTGTCAAAAACAGGAGAGGCCACATAGTGGGACAATGACACAGTGTTGTAGGGTCACTTCAGCACCACAGCAGCAGCATAGAGGTCAACAGTGGCACAATTCACATTCTGGAGGTGGCAAAAAACAGGATTAGGCCACAGAAGTGGGACAATGTGACACAGTGTGGGAGGGTCACGGCAGCAGCCACAGCAGCAGCATGAGGTCAGAAAGTGGCACCAATCACATTCTGGAGTGGCCAAAACCAGAGAGTAGACCACAGAGTGGGACAATGACACAGTGGGTGGAGGTCACGGCAGCAACCACACAGCAGCAGAGGTCAGACAGTGGCACAATGGACAGTGAGTAGGTCACGTGCAGCAGCCGACAGCCAGCAGCATGAGGTCAGACATAGGCACAATGACACAGTGTGGAGGTCATCGGCATCAGCCACATCAGCAGCAGCATGAGGTCCATGAGACAAGGCACAATGACACAGTGTGTAGGGTACGGCAGCAAGCCACAGCAGCAGCATGAGGTCAGACAGTGGCACAATGGACAGTGTGTAGGTCCGGCAGCAGCCACAGCAGCAGCTTGTAGTTCAGACAGTGGGCACAATGACACAGTGTGGAGGTCACGGCAGCAGCCACGAGCAACAGCAGCATGAGGTCAGACAGTGGCACAATGACACAGTGTGTAGGTCAACGGCAGCAGCCACAGCAGCAGCATTAGGGTCAGACAGTGGCAACAATTGACACAGTGTTGGGAGGGTCATGGCAGCAGCCACAGCAGCAGCGATAGAGGTCAGACAAGAGCACAATGGACATTCTGGAGGTGCAAAAACAGGAGTAGGCCACAAGTGGGACAATGACACAGTGTTGCGGTCATGGCGGCAGCAACAGCAGCAGGCATGAGTGTCAGCAGTGGAGCACAATGACATTCTGGAGGGTGGCAAAAACAAGAGAAAAAAAATAGGCCACAGAGTGGTGACAATGACATAGTGTGGAGTCACGGCATGCAGCCACAGCAGCAGCATGAGTCAACAGTGGCACAATGACAGAGTTATGGAGGTTGGTGGCAATACCAGACCCTGGTAAATATGGTTGTGGCAGATTGAGGAGAAACTGGTCATCAGATTTTGGTGGCATCAGGCGGGTGGCGCATCAGAATAGTGGCTGAGGCTTCATGGCTGAATGTAGACTGACGCTAAGGCATTTGGTTTTGTGGAAATCCTGGCCGATCCAGCGCCTGATTCACTTGTGACAAAGGTCTTTCGTTCGCACATTTCCCGTGGACAAGGGTTTCTCCTTGGGGTAACGATGGCCCCCGCCGCACTGAACACCCTCTCAGATGCCACACTACTGGCCTGGCATGACAGCTTCTCCACTGCAAACTTGCAAGTTGCGGCCACACATCCAGTTTTTGGCTGCCCAGTAGTTCCAGGCGGTATCATCTTAACTGGGGTGGCAGAGTGCTGTCTCAATGTAGGCCACCCTCCTTTGGTTCAGGGACTGCTTCCAGGTCCTGCTGCTCGCTGTGCTACTACCCTCCTTCAACTAGGCAGGTTGAAGGAAGCTGCTCATCAGTGACTCCCATACTTAGGTTAGCTGCTGATGGAGCT
This sequence comes from Phyllomedusa bahiana, assembly GCA_025379985.1. NCBI lineage: Eukaryota > Metazoa > Chordata > Amphibia > Anura > Hylidae > Phyllomedusa > Phyllomedusa bahiana. The sequence goes on from JAODAL010015526.1 coordinate 18,645, forward strand.
GGGTACTGCTCCTACCCCCCCCCCCCGCCCACCTTGCCCCCAGCAAGCCGTGCCGTCAGTAGTAACGTGAGCGCTGAGGTACCCCCGGTTCCCTGTTCAGACCCTGTCAGAGGAGGGTACATTGCCGCACATAGCACGGCTCAACTGATAACGGAGGATTTTCCTTATAGTCTTATATGTATTTTGTCCTCCCCTCTCAAAAGCTATGAAAAAGGCTCCCATTTTGGACCGGGTAGCGGAAGGGTCCAATAGGGTGGAGAGCCAGAATTCATCCCTCTGCCGGATGCTGACTATCGGCTGTCACTACAGGCAAATAAGCATGCTGCGGCATCTGCACAAGAGACCTCCGAGGGGCTCCCTGCCTCCTTTCCACTATATACTGCCACGGTGTCTTGGGGGTCAACTGCCTCGTCTTCCTCATCTCCATTCCAGCCTCCTCCATCTGCTCCCTGCTCCTCCTCGTCTTGAATCACCGGGTAGAAAATCCATCTCATTTCACCAGACAATGCTTTCTGCTCCAATGTCCTCCTCCTCCATTTCAGTCCCCACCGGACTCATGTGGCCACGAGAATGTAAGTCGCTACGTCTCCAGTCCCCTGCCATGACAGATTTTTCAGTATGCTGTTCCAGGACATGAAGCAGTGGAATGACGTTTATTCATCCCGAAACCTGGCAATTGAGACAAAAACGTCGCCGTCCTCGAATGGCCTCAACAAACGGCAGGGTGTCACGCATGAGCTGCCACTGCTGACTTCAAAGTTACACAGGGTAGTACTTCTGTCTGCCTGGATCATCAAAAAATCGTTAATGGCCCTTTCCTCTGTTATACAGTCCTGTCCAACATGGTGCAGGCTGGAATTCCAACGGGTGGAAACATCGCATATCAGAATGTGTTGGGGGAGGCCGTTCTGCCGCTGCAACTCGAGAGGTGTTCCTGGCTTTGTACAATGTGATAAAGTGCATGCACAGTTTTCTCTGGCCATTTTCAAGAATCTTCTGAAAATCGGTGGAAGACTTCAGGAACCTTTTCATAAACCCGATTGGGAACACGTGCGCCATGCAGGGCGCATGACCATCCCTCCCGATGCAGCGCTGACACCATGTTCCTCCCAATTGTCCGTCCCACTGGTTTCCATTTGCATGTTGGTGCGGCAGAAAGCCACACTTCAATTTCTTGCTGCATGAAGCGGAGCAGTTCCTCCCCTGGTGACTTCATTTCTCCGAGGCAAGCCAGTTAAAGAACTGCGGTGACACCGCTGTGCCCGTTAGCACATGTGTATGATGGAGCAGTACTTGTTGGCGTCTGAGATGTTGGTGGTTGGATGAGAGGAGCTACATTGGCGCAGAGCCTGCAGTTTGACAACGTGGAGGATGAAAGCGGCGACTCCTGTCCAAGTTTGTTGGTGTGCTGGGCAGGAAGCACATTCCACGTCCATGTGGGCCGAAAAGGACATGTACTGTGCCCTGACCGTAGTTACAAGCTCCAGACATCCGTGCTGCCGTGCACCTTGGTACAGAACTGTTAAGCTCAAGGACTGCAGTACCAACAACGTTGGAGCAGGAGCCACGGTCAGCTGCTCACCTTAGGATGGTGTTGGACCATACTGTTGTCTCTTGCAATCGCCTCGCAGAACACTGCTTGGCTGTCATGAGTAGCGAGGAGCATGAGCATCTGGACTGGGAGATGATGTCAAAGAGAAACAGCTCCCTATCTGCAGAGGTGGTGGAGCCATTGATGGCTGCAATTGATGCGTGCCACTGGCGATGCTGCTGCTGCTAGCGGCGGCAGTGATGGACCACCACATCTGAGCCACGTTTCTCCCAGGCCCACCGGATGTACGCTGCATGTGTTTTGACGCAGGGCCGAGGTGTGCCAACGTTAGCTCCCTGTGCCAACGCTTCACTATCTGCCTACAGATTTACATAATACCCATAGTACGCTCCTCCGGTGTCTTTAGCAAAGAACTGCCACACCGCCGAGTATCGGATTTTACTGCCAACGCTCCGCACAGAAGTGACTGACTGCCGCTGCCTGCCTCGCTGAGCCGCTGTGCCGCTACTTTCTGGAACGCTGCGAAGCGGTTGTTTACCCCGTGCCGCTTGGCTCCCAACCTCACACTGCTGGCTATCCTGCTGACGTCCGGACCACACGACCCACTAGCCTGGCTGCGCCGCTGCCTGACGCGCAACTGACGCCCTCTTCTCTCCTGACGATGATGAGAGTACCCTTGCCTCACCCGGCCCCCTTCCCAAGTGCGGTCGGCTACATCATCATCCAATTTGTGTTTCTCATCGTCACAGCTGCCCTCATCACCCGGTCCTTGGTATGCAGAGGCTGAGTCCTCACAACATGACCTCCCATGCCACTCGCAACATCTATACTTTGCCGCCACTGCAAGAACAGGGGATATTGGCCCCATTTCTTTGCTGCAAGTAAGCTGCTGCTGACCTCCTCAAATTGTTCATCCTCGCTATAAAGAGGGCTGAGCCCAGACCACATAGTAGAGTCTCTGGCTGAGGGAACCCGGATGGACAGAGGCGGTTTAGGACAGGTGATTGGGCCGCTGACCCGCTCCCCGGGCCATGCCAACTAAGGGTTGTGTCCACGTTCCCTACCGACTCTTGCTGGGGTTGTCAGATGTTATCTGGGAGGGAATTGGATGACCTAGTCAACCAAATCAAGAACCATTGGGGTTGCTAGTCAGTACACGGCCTCTAGATAACAGCGGCACTTTGTGTCCTCGACCGGAGGACCCTCTGTCTGCGATGTCCCCTTGCTGTGCTGCGACCTGTGCCTGCTCCAGGAATATTTGTGCCTCTGCCTCTTGCAGGGTGAAAGAGCCTGTCCACCTCTCTGTCTTACATACGTATTGTTCTAAAATGTACAGACAATTGTATTTGATGAAGATATCTGAAATATGATAAATACACACCCTGTATTTTACGCCAAAGAACCTCACTAAGAAGCTTGGGTAACCCTTGGATATAAATTGCGCTCCCACAAATTGGCAGGAAAAATTGACTTGTATGTGCGCGTTTAAAAACTCTGTGTGATTTTAACTGAATAAAAAAGCACAAAACAGGCTTAAATTAACCTTCGTGTATATAAATTATTGCTACAGAATTTCTTCTTGTGGTGGTGAAAAACAAAGTTTCTTTATACTGAGAACAACAACAGAACAACGCTTAATTAACCCTGAATGTAAATTGCGCCAAAACAATTGGGCCCCCAAAACTAGTAGTCTGTTGTAGCCTGTTACAATTGCGTTTTTTCTACGGCCACACAACAAGAGATACAATTGTAATTAACCTTCGCTTGTGAATACTGCTAAAGGAAAAATGTATAAATAATTGGCGTTGAACATGACGGTTTCTTGGGGTCAGCACACCCAGCAAAACAACGCTTAATTAACCCCTGGATGTAAATTTGTCGTGCCGAAACAATTGGACCACCCACAAACGTAGTAGCTTTTGTAGCGTGTTATAATTGCTTGTTTCTACGCCACACAACAAGGGATAAAATTGTATTTACCCTTGCTCTTGGAATTATGCTACAGGCAAAATGTAAATAATTTGGCGTTGGAACTGCTACATGTTTTCTTGGGGTCAAGCACACCAAGCAAAACAACGCTTAATTAACCCCTGGATGTAAATTGCGCAGAAAAGAATTGAGCAACCACAAACTATTAGCTTTGGTTACGTTGTAACAAATGCGTGTTTTCTACACCACACAACAAAGATAAAATTGGTAATTAACCTTCGCTTGTGAAATATGCAAAAGAAAAATGTGATATATTTTGGCGTTGAAAATGACGGTTTCTTGGGGGAAGAGCACACCAGAAAACAAACGCTTAATTACCCCTATGTAAATTGCGCCATTAGAATTGAGCAGGACCAAAAAATGAAATGTGGTATTTGTATATAAAAACGCTGTTTCTTTAAATGAATACAACAGGATCTTGCTTAGATCCCACTTGGATATTGAATGTATATGCAGCTGCAGTGGACGCACACTGGAATTCAGATCCAAAACTCCCAAAAAATCAGAAATAGAACATTAAGAGAGACAGGTCCCCCCCCCCCCCCTCCCCCTCTGAGACAAGCTGAGACACCCCACAAAAATTTGCTGTATAGAAAATCAGTTCTTCAGTGATAGTATCACAATCAGCCGCGGCAGCACCATCCCTTTGATCAATATAGTGATAGGAGTGTGAGCTCCCGCGTCGCTCTCCTGACTTATATGAGTGCGATGACGTCACAGAATCCCGCCGGTCTCAGATTGGCTTCATCTCTGCACATGTCATGCAGGCTATGCCCTTCTTCCTCCCAGAGTGCTTTGCCCCATGTAGCGCCATGTGCTCGCAGCCATTTTATCAATCAAAAGCACACTTCGTTCTCCCGAAGTACCCCAAACTTCGACTTCGTTCCGAAACGAAGTTTTCCTGAAATTCTAAATGAATTCCACTTCGTTAGAATCTATTCACCCATCTCTAATCCGGACCCATCATGACATTTGACTACAAAATCAATTTAATGAACAAAATCATGAATTAATAACTGTAAAGTGTTACAATCAGTGATTACAGAAAACGTGACATATAATAGAATCTCCAATAGTGGACAGTGGATCACATCACCTGCTTGATATAGGGATGTAATTGTGTTTATGCCATTGCAGTTAGTATTAGTAGGAACTATTGGTGAGTCACAAACCTATCAATTGGCCTATCTGAGAGCAGGATATGATGGAGGGAGAGAAGCTGAGCTCTTTGATATATAGGTTTCTATGATTTGGAACATGATTTTTGGGTAAAAGCTGATAAAATACTGTTAGGACTTCTTAAGAGACAGTCCTGTTTAGCGCGCCTAGATTCAGTGACTGACAGCATTCCCTGGATCAGTGTGTGTACAGAGCAAACTGTTAATTACTGCATGAGTGTGGGGGAAGCAGTACTTTCACATAACATACACCCAAATATCACAGAGCTCAGCATATCCTGCTCTAGAAGAGCTAACATAAACTATCTGACAGGCTCCCTTTGAGGGAATGTACCATGTGACCACCATTAGCCAATCCTGAGTAAAAGAAAAGCAGGCATTTAAGAGCCAACCATCTTAGAGAATGGCTAGTTACTGTAAGTTGAAAGTTAGAGTTGGAGTTGAAGTGGAAAAATAGGTTGCCCACCAGCCAGCGGTGAGACAGAGGCAGGCTTTGCCAAAACACTAAGCCTATACAAAGCAAGTACTCTTAAATAAGAGATTACTCTAGAGATAGTGAGAGAGCAGAATGGAAATGACCACGTAGAAGAGAGAGAGAAAGCCGACAAAGTTTCCAGACAGTCACTAGGTCTATGAAGATAGGCAGTATCGAGAGCCTGTTGTCTGGGATAACTGGAAGAGCCAGATTGTGTGCCTAGGTGACCATAAGCCTGAGCTGTGGTATAAGTCTCTCAAGCTCTCAATCTGCTGGTATTCACTGTTTTCTTTATTTGATTGTCACACTACAACTCCAAACACATTACCACTGGTCAGTCCATTCCATCACAGTCTGCACATTCGCATTTATGGTCACTGGCTCCTTTAATAATCATGAATGCTTGAAGAGATTTTCTCACTACATTGATTAGCGTTTAACATGCAGGGGAAGATAAATTAAAACTTCTACAGAATACATTGATCTATTGATATTACCCTAGTCAGGAGAAGAGATTATTTATATATATATATATATATATAGTAACGCCTCACTTGCGTTCGGACGCCATCTTGGGCCAGCCTGGGGGTACTTAGCTTCGGGATCGCCGTCTTTTGGTAAAACGTACTGGCCCTCCAACATACGCACACCGACAAAGGCTTCTTCTTAACACTCCACCTGTTTATTCCAGCACAGGTTTACAGCATGGCATACAACCAAAACAAACAAAATCCTTGGCCGTCTAGCCACTAACTAAACATATATTTGCCTCTCTAACCTGTGGCCTGGATCTACCATCCAGCACCACCCGCAAACACTTCACCACTCTCCACTTGTTCTGGCTTTCTCAAACCTTGGGGTTCAGAGCCTCCTCTCTCAAGCTCCACTGCTTCTCCATACTGCAGTTGACCACACCCTCTGATCATCTGGAGTAGGATGTCTTTAATAGATCTCCAGAGACCTACCCAATACCTAGGCTAGACCATAGGGACCTGGAACGTGGGAACAACCAACCACCCATCTGCAGTTGTTCCGGGAAGGCCAGCCCTTAGTGGCTGGACATTAGCCATGCTAGGTAAAAGGGTCAGCAACCTAATGCTGCTGACCGACAATACCTGGCTTCCCCCACCGAGACCAGGCTCTCGGTGGCACGTATGCCACCTAGTGGCAGAACCATGCGACCCCCCCCATGGTCGCACTGCCACTATATATATATATATATAATATATATATATATATATATATATATATATATTATATATATATATATATATATATATATATATATATATATATATATATTTATATGATTTCAACTCTTGATTAGGGTAATATCAAAAGACCAATGTATTCTGTAAAGGTTATCTTTTCCTGCATGTTAAATATATGTATATAGTTGAAACCAGAAGTTTACATACACTATTTAAAGAGATACATATGCATGTTTTTCTCACTATCTGGCATGAAATCAGAATAGACTTTACCCGTGTAAGGTCAATTAGGATTACCAAAATTATTTGTATTTGTCAAATGCCAGAATAATTAGATAGAGGAAATTTTAAGGCATTTTTATTACTTTCTGCAAAGTCAAAAGTTTACATACATTTCATTAGTATTTGGTAGCATTGCCCTTAAACTGTATGATGGGTCAAACGTTTTGGATATCCTTCGACAAGCTCCTCACAATAATTGGTAGGAATTTCGGCCCATTACTCTGAACAGAACTGGTGTAACTGAGCCATGTTTGTAGGTTGCCTTCCTTGCACCTGCCTTTTCAGCTTTGCCCATCAATTTTCAATTGGATTGAGATGAGGGCTTTGTGATGACCACTCCAAAACATTGACTTGGTTATCCTTGAGCCACTTTGCAACCAGTTTGGCAGTATGTTTTGGGTTATTGTCCTTTAGGAAGAACCATTTCTGCCAAAACTTTAACTCCCTGGCTGATGTCTTGAGTTGTTGCTTCAATATTGCTACATAATCTTCTTTCCTCATGATGCCATCTATTTTGTGAAATGTACCAGTCCCTCCTTCAGCAAAACAACTCTACAAAATAATGCTGCCAGCCCTGTGCTTCACAGTTGGGATGGTGTTCTTATGCTTCCAAGCTTCTCCCTTTCTCCTCCACATTTAACAATGGTCATTATGGACAAACAGTTCAATTTTGGTTTTGTCAGACCATAGGAAATGTCTCCAAAAATGTAGTTCTTTGTTCCTGTTTGCACTTGCAAACATGAATCTGGCTTTTGTATGTGTCTTTTGGAGTAATGGCTTCTTCCTGGTAGAGTAGCCTTTCAGCCCATGCTGATACAGTACTTGTTTCACTGTGGATAATGACACAATCTTACCAGCTTCCGCCAACATCTTCACAAGGTATTTTGCTTTTGTTTTTGGGTTGATATGCTCATGTTGGACCAAAGTACATTCATCTCTGAGACACAGAACCTGTCTCCTTCTTGAGCGGTATGATGGCTGGACAATCCCATCTTGTTTTACTTACATATAATTGTTCATGAAGGTGAATGAGGCACCTTCAGGTATCTGGAAATTGCACCCAAGAATGAACCAGACTTGTGCAAGGCCACAATTCTCTTCCTGATTTATGGGCTGATCTCTGTAGAATTTGTCATAATGTTACACACAGAAGCAGTGTGATTGTGGTGTGCATTAAAAAAATAAAACTTCCAAAGACCTGACATCATCATATGAGCTGTCCTAAATTGTTTAAAGGTATAGTAATCCTAGTGTATTATCACAGATTGCCACTAATGTTCCAGTGGCTAGGAACAGAGTCCAAAAAATATTAATCACAGAAAGAAACTATGGACCTTACTCTAAAATATAACCTTTATTAACTACATTAAAATACTATTCCCCTATATTCCTACTTGCCTATTCTATGCTCCTCATATATACATACTTATTAAAGTACCTTAGATATATAGTTTTACTAAACCCTAGTCTAACACCTAGATACAAGGGACGGAATAATCGCCCCAAAAGGGGCGGCCCCGTATAGTCCAAGACTCACCCTCTTCTCACCCTTACTTCCACAGAGTCAAAACAAAATTACCAATACCTATCAAAACATAGGCACTCTATAGATGTGCTCAAGGTCAGTATATATATCTGATGAGCATACAAAAATATTAAAAATAGAGATACAGTTCAATATCACAGCATTTTCATTAGATCTCAAAACACATAAATAGCAGACTTATTACTTATCTCTCCTGCCGTTTTTGATGAGACCATAAATAGGCCATACACAATCCCGACGCGTTTCCCCCCCGTAGTATCCAGAGGTTCATCAGGGGATAAAGCTCACAATCGAGCAGTTGGCTAGATGTCAGAGCAATAATGTAGATATTCAAGCACCTAATGTAATTTATAAAGGTTATATTTTAGATTAAGGTCCATAGTTTTTTTTTTCTGTGATTAATAATCCTTGTGTATGTAAACTTTTGACTTTTCAGAAATAAAAATGCCTTAAAAATGATCTTTCTCTCATTATTCTGGCATTTGTCAAATATAAATAATTTTGGTAAATATTTATAAAGTCAATCAAGTCACTCAAACTTCTGTGAAATCAACCTGTCCAGTTATGAATCAAGACTGATTGTGAATCAATTTGTTCTGCTGTTGTGCAAATGGAACAGACAACAGGTAGAAATGCTAATCAATTACCAAGACAACCCCTATACAGAAGCGGTTCTGTAGGTGGTGTCCACAGACCATTTCTCTGTTTTCATCCTTTTTGGCTGTTGTTTTGGTCAGTTTTGCATTTTGTCATTGCTCTCATCCCTAGCATAGTTGGCATGAGGCGGTGTCTATAACCTCCATAAGTTGCTCAGATAGTGCAGCTCATCCAGGATGGTACATTAATGCAAGCTGTTGCAGTCACTGTGTCTGTCTACAAAGTGTCCAGACCATGAAGCAGATGCCAGGAGACAGGCCAGTACAACAGGAGATGTGGAGGGGGCTGTAAGAGGGCAGTAATACAGCAGTAGGACTGCTTCCTCCTCCTTTGTGCAAGGAAGAACAGGAGGAGCAGTGCCAGAACTCTACAGTATGACCTCCAACAAGCCACTAATATCAATGTGTCTGCTCAAACTGTCAGAAACCGACTTCATGGGTGGGATGAGTGCCTGACATCCATAAACCGGTGTTTGCAGGGCGATTGGCTTTAGCCAGAGAACACCAAAATTGGCAGATTTGACGTTGGTGCCCTGTGCTCTTCAGAGATGAGAGCAGGTTCACACTGAGCATGTGACAGATTTGACAGAGTCTAGAGATGCCGTGGAAAAAGTTCTGCTGTCTGCAACATCCTCCAGCATGACCGGTGAAGGCACTGATGCTATGGACTGGCCTGCCCGTTTCCCACACCTTAATCCAATTGAGCACATCTGGGATATCCTGTCTCGTTCCATCCAACAATGCCACGTTGCGCCAGAGACTGTCCAGGAGTTGACTGATGCTTTAATCCAGGTCTGGGAGGTGTTCATGAGAACATCTGCCGCCTCATCAGGAGCATGCCCAGGAGTTGTAGGGAGGTTATATAGGCACGTGGAGGCCACATACACTTCTGTGCCTCATTTCCTTGTCTTGAGACATTTCCACTGAATTTTAAATAGGTCTGAAATTTGATTTTTCACTTTAATTTTGAATATCATTCCAAATACAGACCTCCATGGGATATTAATTTTGATTTTCATTGATCTTTTTATGTAATGAATAAAGAATTGCAACTGGAACATTTCATTTATTGAGAGGATAGATAGATAGATAGATAGATAGATAGATATAGCTTGTTATTGTGAAGATAGATCTCTACATTGTCTGACAAAGAACCATTAAAAAATCTAATCCTAAAGCCGCCTCAAAAACTACATAAAGATTTACTGTGCAAATATTTATTCAGAATCATACATTTTTTTGCTCTTGGTCATATAGACACAGCCTGAAGAGGGAAGCCAACATGAGAAGGTGGAGCTAGACAAGGAGTAGAGGTGATGGACTACTCACTGGAGAATTGAACTCATGCCTGTCACGGGTGCTCCTGCGACCCTCACACCGGGTCGTAGGTGTACCCGTGTCTCGCTGGTGAGCAGCGTCACGACCCACATGTCGAGCCATCGGCACACTCACTCCTCTGCTTTATCCAGCTCCTACTCACCTGTCCGTGTGCCAACCAATGTCTCTACCTTCCAGCGCACTTAGATTCTGCTCTCTGGCGTGACTTATACCACCACCTGCGGTCATCTAGAGGACCCATTTCTACAGCCGTTACAGTAAGATACGGTCATGGATCCCACCAAGGTGCTTCTCGCTGATCTCACTACCATCGTGGTCCTGCAGCAGATTGTGCAACAAGCAAAGCAACTCAGCCATCTATCAGCTGTGATGCAGCAACTCCTCACCACTCAGCAGCAACAGCCGTCTTTCGTGGCTCCCTCTGCATCATCCGCTCCCTCATTGTCTGCCAGCTCAAGGCTACGTCTGTCTATACTGACAAAATTCGATGGGGACCCCAAGGCCTGCAGGGGTTTTATCATTCAGTGCTCCCTGCATGTGGAACTATTGGGAAGTCAGATTTCTACCGAAAGGTCTAAGGTGGCTTTCCTTTTTATCCTCCTCTTCAGGAAAGCCCTGGCCTGGGCTATGCCTCTCTGGGACAGAGATGGCCCAGTCACAGCCAACCTTGCCCCGTTCTTCAGTAAGTTCCACAGTGTTTTTTAGGAACTAGCCCAAGCCTCTTCTGCCGAGACCGCCTTATTGAACCTGCACCAAGGGAACTTTTCTATAGGAATTTTGTACCCTGGCTTAGAATTTGTCCTGGAACGATGCAGCATTGACTGCACCTGCAAGAAGGGCCTCTCCAGCCAGATCCAGGACGTCCTGTCCGCCATGTCCAATCTTGAATTGACGTAGAGAGACAGGAGAAACTCCGTTAGGAGCGCAAACCAACCAGAACACGTCATCTACCCCGTCTTGCCCCGGTATTTCAAAGGCCTCCACTGCCATCCTCCCTGCTGGCCACCGAGGAGGCCATGCAAGTGGACACATGACTCTGCAAGAGTTTTCTTGATGGTATGAGGAGAACCTGTGCCTCTACAATGCCAGCCCTGAACATTACTGCAGGGGCTGTCCACACCATCCACAACATCTGGGAAATGCACGCACCTAGGCTACGTGGGAGAGGCATCCCTAGGTGTGAGCAATTACTTTCCATGTTTGACCATACCAGTACAAATTGTGTTTGAATCTGGAATCCGGTTCCAAGTTGCGGCTTTCCTGGACTCTGAATCAGCTGGGAATTTCATGGACGCTGCCCTGGTGACTAAGTATCACCTCCCGGTGGTCCGCCTGGAGAAGCCGTTGGCCATCTCCTCTGTCAGCTGGGATATTCTCAGTAACTCGGTCCAATACTGTATTGAACTCTTGTCCCTTAAAGTTGGGGCATTACATAATGAGAGACTCGCGTTTTATGTACTTCCCCATTCTTCCTCAAAAATTCTTCTGGGTCTCCCGTGGCTACAACACCATGCCCCTATACTCAATTGGAAGATGGGCGAATTCACGCGATGGGGTCAAGATTGTTAATATTGCTGGTTAGTGGCACCTCGCCTGGTGCATCACACTTCTTAACTAATATCGTCCAAGCCTTTGTCGGGTCTGCCCGCTCCATACCAAGAATTTGAGTACATCTTCTGCCTCATTGTCCTTATGACTGCTTTGTAGACCTGCTGCCTGGTATGTCTCCTTCTCAGGACAGAGCCTATCCATTGTCAATACTCAGGCCATGTTGACCTACATCCAAGAAAACCTCTAGGAGCACAAAAACCTTCTATATCTTCAGAAAGCCCATCTAAACCCACGCCAAGCCCGATGGTCCCTTTTCTTTTCCCGGTTTGATTTCCTAATTAATTTTCGCCCTCCAGAGAAGAATGTCAAGGCAGTTGCAATTTCCCGTGCCACTGACGTGATAAGGGAGGAGCCAGCTCCTCAGTACAACATTCCCCCTGAACATCTGATCTCTGCTGCTCCCATAGATCTCCAGCATGTCCCTCTGGGCAAAACGTATGTGCGCCGTCCACTCCGGAACAAGGTGCTAATGTGGGGACATTACTCTCAAGTTGCTGGACATCCTGGGGTGCAAAAATCTTGTTCTCTAAAATTAGTTTTTATTGGTATCCTGATCTTGTTAAGGATGTTTGTGAGTTTGTTGAATCTTGCACTTCTTGTGCCCATAGCAAGTCACCTCACCTTTAGCCAGCAGGTCTGCTGCAGCCACTACCCATCCTCAACATCCCATGGACCCACGTGGGTATGGACTTCGTCACTGATCTTTCTCCCTCCTCTGGTAATACTGTTGTCAGGGTGGTCACTGACCAGTTCTTAAAGATGTCTCACTTTGTTCCTCTGCCGGGCCTACCCTCTGCTCTACGACTTGCGAGTCTCTTCATCCAATGCATATTTCGTCTGCATGGACTTCTTCAGCATATTGTCTCGGACCGGTGGGTCCAATTTGCTTTCAGCTCCATCTTCCACCCACAATGCGTGTCCCATACTCCTTCCATGTCTCCTTGCTGAAATCTCTTGTCCTGAATCATTTCTCCCGGAAGGTCGCAACTCCTGCTCTTGAAGCCGATGCCACCAACGTCTTTACTATAAATGAGATTCTGGCCATAAAGACAATTAGGGGAAGTGACATTTCATCATTGACTGGTAAGAGTTCAGGCCAGAAGAAAGGTCCTGGGAGCCAGAGGACAATAATCTGGACTGTAGGTTACTCCTGAGATTTCTAATGGCCAGAAAGAAGGGGAGACCAAGCTGGGGAGGGGGGGGGGAGGGTTATGGTCATAAGCACTCCTGCAACCCTCAAACTGGGTCACAGGCGCACCTGTGTCTCAGTGGTGAGCGGCGCCATGATTCACATGTTGGACAGTGGGCGCGTTCACTCCTCTTCTCTATCCCGCTCCTGCTCACATGTCCGATCTCCAGCCGATGTCTCTTACTTCCGGCATGTGCGTCCCCACTCTGTAGGGCTCTGTTAGATTTAAAGGGCCAGAACACTGGTGATCACTGGAAACTTACCCTATTTAACCCCGCCCCTTCCTGACTCCCGTGCTTGATCTTAAGTGCATGTTGCCTACTGAGAAAGCGTTCTTGGAATTGTTCTGTTGCCATACCGTGCACTTACCAGTTGCCTCTGTCCCTCAGCCACGAACCATTCCGACCTGTCCTGACCTTTTTGCCTGTCCCTGACCACGAGTTTCCTAATGATTCTGTACCTCGCTACACCTTGGCTGCTATCACAAGCAAGTCATGTCAGGGGTAGCGACCTGGTAGGACTCCCTCCACAAAAAGCCCAATCTGCCTTTCAGAAGGCTCTGGTGAACACCAGGACCTATTTAGAGTTTTCTCCCTGGCGTGACTTATACTGCCGCTTGCAGAGGTCTAAAGGATCCACTTCTCCAGCTGTTACATTGCCAAGAAGTGGCAGCTAAGAGTGATGTGTCTCCATGATGATGTAAAAGAATAACTGAATATATATATTGTCAAGTTTTGAGCTGCAAATAAAGACTGTAAACCTCCAGCTTGTCTCCTGATTGATGTATGTACGCTATACCATCTGCACCTTACATATAACCAGCACAGTTGGGTTAATTTACATGTAAGTGTTAAGAAAATAGTCACCTGACTGGACAACGTAAAGTTCTGAAAACTTCCTTTCTAGTTTACAGCACTGAATTTTTCCACTGAGAACATTGTAGCACCAACTCTCCTACAATTGATTTTCGCTTCCAAGAGACTGCACTTGAATACTTCTGATCAATTGATAGAACGTGCATGCATGTTCATTAAAGGACATAGCAGTGACTAAATCTATTTCAAATTACACACCCAACAGTGAAATCTGTATATTTTGTCTTGTTTACCGCAATATTTTTCATGCTTGGCTTACTAGAGCGTCTGTATTAATACGAAGGTGAAATGAAACACAGTGGGATTGCCCCTAGCAGCTATATAAATACATGCTGTGAAATTTTTTGTGATTTTGCATATTGCAGCAGTGATAATGACCCAAAGGGTTTCATACTCTTACTGGGCTTTTTTCCCAAAAGATTCCCAAATGCCCGTGCTATAGTAACAGTTTTAAAAAGCAGGCAAATGTTATACTCATTAACTTCTTTTAAGATGGCTAGTAGTAACCCCCCCGGTTTCTCCCTTTTGGGATCCGAAATTTAACTTTCCATTGCTTTTATAGGTTAAAAAAAAAAAAAAAAAGTGAAAAACAACATATCTTAATTTGTGTAGCTTTTGCTGTGTTTTTTTGTATTGGTACATTTTCAAATGTGTTTTTTTTTTTTTTTCTGGAGCCTTTGTCTCAGTCAAAAACCTGTATTTAATAGCCTTACAGCAGGGGCCCCCAGGATCCAAAAAGTTTTTTAAATGGACCTGTTACTTTACCTGATATGGGGTTTTTTAGTATATACATCACATGCCCATGAAATAACAACATATTTGGAGCATCTTGTCTTTTTAAAAATCTTGTTTTGCTTTCCTTTTGACCATATAGAAATGTATTACTGAATTTGTCAGATGGGTGTTACCAATTATGGATGTGTCCCCTCACATTCTGACATTCACCAATCAGTGCTGGCAGAGTTTAATGTGTTAATGGACACACTGGAATGGTAACACCCAGCTAACTGATTCAGTGATACATTTCTAAAGTGAATAACAGAGGAACAGCACAACAGTTATAAGAGAAGATGCTCCAAAATAGTTATTTTACAGAGAACACAAGTATTTACTAAAATAGACATGTCAGGAATTGTCACTGGTTCTCTTTAACAGGCCGTGTAGGAAAGGAAGCAGAAAGCAAAAACAAAGCTATATCCAGCCCTTACAAAATTATTGCATAAAATTGAGAACATAATTTTTAGTTAAAAAAGGTAAATGATAGAATAATACATGCACTATAAGGAATGCGCACTATAACTAAAATGTGATGCACAATATGAGCTTATTAATGTTTATATGCATCTTTTTTTTCTCATTTTTGAATTTTACTTTAACTTGCTATTTAAAATTTGAAACTTTTAGTAAATCTTACTTAGAAATCTTGATGCTGATATACATACAAAATTCATTTGGCTGCTGTTTTACTGGGCAGTGTTGTAAATTGCAAGCTGCATGAAACTTGAATCACACAAACATTACAATCTTTGATAAGGCTTCTGAGAATATTAACTTTATCAGAAAGAGGTTTTACAGCTTACACATACTGAGACTTTTTAGTTTTGGCTTTAGGGGGAACAAATGTAGCTGCTGCTAATAATTAAAGATATCGTTATGGGGTTTGAATGTACAGTTCTAATCATATGACTGCATTTTTTATGTTTGATTTATGCAGTAGCAGAGAAATCAGTAGATCACAAATGCACCGAAAACTGTTTTATATGATAATAAGAAAGCAATACCCCGAGTACCGTATCATAAAATCTCCTAAACCTACTGTTACATAAAGTGTATATGAAGGTGGTGATTATAGTCAATATTATTTCCAATATGTGTAAAATATTAGTCAAACTCAACACTGTGATTTTATCCATTAAAAATCGTCCCTCTCTGAATCTTTAAATAATAACTGGAATGGATTAGGTATGGATCCTTAATTTCTCTTGAATTTTGGCCAGGACACAAGATAACAGATTACAGTGAAAATATTTATTAGGTTCATCCATTATTTTTTTATTAACCCCTTACCAACAAAGGGTGTAAGGGTAAGTCCTGGTGCCGGCCAAATAATCCATACGACCTGGTGCCAGTAATGTCCTATCTAACAGGCTTACTTGGTAGGCCTAGTACATGGGAGGGGGGTGTCAGCTTCTAATTACATCTGACACCAACCGCTAACCACATGGAATGGAGCTGGCTTTATTCTCTGCTGTTTAACCCCTTAGATGCCATGGTGATTGTGGCCCAACGTCTACATTAATGAGAAATGTGACACGCACAGTTGCCCACTTCGATTGCCATCCCTGCGGTGAAATCATAGGGTGCCAATCCATTAACATGGCAGCTGAAAGCCTTATGAAGGCTTCTATTGCCATCATGTATTCGTTTCTACTACTTCCTTCCCCAGAAAGGAAGTAATAGAACAGCCATCTTTGAACATCCTTCTGCATTGTTCATACAATGCATAAGGGTGTACTGACAATCGCACATCCCAGTGGTCAAGTACTCTAGGGGGGTCTTAATGTTAAAGTAAAAAAAATGTTTAAAAATATAAAAAATGTATAAAAAATATTAAAAGTTCAAATCACCCTCCTGTCATTTTACAGATAAAAAAAATTAAAAAGTGACTTACAATTGGTATTGCCACAGTTGTTAAAATATCTATATCTATTAAAATATAACATAATTTATCCCATACACTGAACAACAAAGAAAAAAAAATTCCAAACTGGCAGGGTTGTGGCATATATATATATACACACGCACACCATTTCCAGTGGCACACTAACTGCTAAAAGAGCTATACAATACATGGAAATCCCTAAAGAAGCATTTATGCTATCTATCATGTATGATAGATAGCATAAATGCCGCAACCCTGCCAGTGGCACCCAGGTTCACATTGTGTTTTTCAGAAATGTTTTTTTGTGCAGAACTATATGTTGTATTTGGCATATATTGCTTTTAATCTATATAGGGAGGAAGGGATGCCTCCATTTTGGTTTTTTGCACCCCGCCCACTTTCACAGGCTGTTATATCAGTGCAGCTTGCAAGGTTGGTGTTTTTTTATTTTTCTTTCTGGATAATGGAGGTTGGTTGACCCAATGAGAAGTCTGAATTTGGCTCTATTGAGAGGTAAAGATAGCGTAGGACCACCCGCCTTGAGATCATGTTGTAAGTCGTGGGTGGCTTAAACATTTTTTGATCAAAACGTGTGAACTAAGAATCTCAAAGTTTTTTTCATCCTTAATATGACTGGCACATTGTGATAACTCAATTTACACTGTTGTAGTACATTGTTGTTATCTTAATGTGTTAAATGTCAAATAACATTTGTCATATTTGTATTATTTAGAAAATATATATTTTCTTTGTTACATAACCCCTGTGAGGGATTTCCTGACACTGGAAAAACATGTTAGTTTAGGCAACAGTTACTAGGTCCCCATTGCTTTTGATTTTTATCACCACATAATGAGTTGTCTTCAGGCAGCATTAGATTGTTGCAGTAAATTGCTGGGGGAATTTTTTTTACATTTTTATCAACATTATCTTTTAGGGTTCAAAAAACCCATCTAAAGTTTGAATGAGGTAAAAACTGTAATATTGTTCTGCTGACAGAATCTCTTTATGCTGTGCATACCTCTGTTCCATATTTATATCTCCAATGTATCTAAAATATAAAAAATGTAGCAACTTTGCAAATAATCTTGTTTAAAAACCATCTACCATTTGGAGAAATAGCTCTGCAGACCATTTGGTTTCAACGGTTAAAGATTAAATAAAATATGTGTAGTGTGATCCAGCAATCATGTATTATTCTCTTGCGTTTTGCTAACCTTTTGTAATCTTGGACACTGAAGAGGGTTTGTATTATTCACACATAACATATAATAAACATCTACAGAAACTTACGAGCTGTAGAAGCATTGACTAAACCCAGAGTTTGCAGAGCCACAAGCATTTCAGAGAAAGCAGGTCTAAAAATACTGTATAAGAAGAAATTTGTACACTCCCTGACATGATACAACATAACAGGTACTTAGATGTAACAATCAAGAATCATGGTAACTGACCACTTTGATATTTTTCATCTGTACTCCTCATTGTTGTAGTTTTCTAAGAGAGGTGAATGATATCTCTATGCCCTGATGCTGAAAAGATGTGAGTTTGGGTAAACCCAATATTCTAAAAGAAAAACAAGAATGAGACCGCTTACCACCTCTGTGCTGGGTGTCACCGCTAAACTCAATAGAAAAATAGTAAATCCACACCGGTTTCCATAAAAATATCAAAAAGCTTTATTCATTCAAAAATTCTTTAAAATGCAAAATAAAGAGAAAAAATGGACATAACAAAGGTATGTTGACAAAACCTACGTGTTTCGATCTAAGTGATCTTACTCATGGTTCTCCTTGAGTCTGACAAAAATGTGCCACAATGCTGGTAGGTGGAGGAATAGGGGAACCTATAAGGGTTGTGTTTAGCACTAGTCACGGAGTGTGCAGAGAGACTGCATAAGGGGCAACATGTATGTATGTGACTGCGCCAGTATTCTTGTGTCCTTTCAGCCCAAAAAAACGCCAAACCCCCTTTTTCTCTAAAATTAGGTGCATTATGAGGTACCTGCGGTACTTTGTAATGCGCCTGAGATGTAGGGGCATTCTGGAGGCATGTGATTTCACATTTTTGATGGAGGAGGGAAAAAACGGGTGCTTAGGGGAACAGGCAAGTTGAAAGTGGTTTACCTGAGCCTGAGTTGACGTTAAAGTTCTAAATCTATGACCTGCAGTAGAACAGGTTCATAAATTTAGGTGCATTCTACACTACTAATGTCACCCAAAAAAAAAAAAAAAAAACCCCCCACCCCCCCCCCCCGACCCTAAATAGAGGCGAGACCTAGAGATGCAGAACAAGACCAGATTGTTGTCATGGAAGTCAGTGAATTTTGAGGGATAGTGAGTGTCTAAGAGATTGCATGGGCTGTATGAGAAGTGAAGACTGAGTGGGCTATGTGACATATCAGCCCAGAAAACAGCCAGTAACTGGGTTTGTATGGGTTTTGTGAGGCTTCAGACCCTAAGAGACATAGCATAGCAGAAAGTGAGTACTGTCTTGTAGATGAGTGGCCTGTTAGTTACAGTCTTATGATTCAAGTGCACTCGTGGGATTCAGAGGAAGAGTGATTGTCCAATAGGCTCTTGAAGGATTAGACCAAGTGGCAGAAAGTAGTCACCCCTCTTGTGTAAAGTTACAAGTTCAAGTGTTGAACTACAAGCAGCAAAATGAAGTTTACCTGTGTGAAGATTTATTATTCATTTATTTATTTATTTATTTATTTAATCTATCTATATAGCACTGTTATATTCCATAATGCTGTTCATAGATTGTCACTACTCACTTTGGTCCTTGTTCCCATTGATACTCACAATCTAAAGGACAAAGTAACCAGTCAGTTTGTTTTTGGAGTGGGGAAAGGGGGAAACTGTAGTACCTGGAAATCCAGGGAGAAAATACAAACTTCTTGCAGATGTTGTCCTTGGTGGGGTTTAAACCAAGGTCACTGTAATGTAGCACACTGAAAATTAAATGTATTCTGTATTTGTCCTTAAACAATTTCTTAGATTGTAGTCTAGAATTCCTGTAGCTCTGTAGGAATGAAATTTGTAGCTGGGTCTGCAGATTCTCACCTCAGCCTTTTGACTGTTACTTAACTCAAATGTTTAGATAACATGGGTTTTATTAGTTTATGGCAAAAGTTGTATATGCAAGCTGTCCAGAATACCTGATGACCTACGACCCCCCAATCATAAAACCATTGGGCATAACAGGCATAGGTCATTGATCGGTCCACAGCAGAAGCGCAGTCCGTGATTGCCATCTCGTGGGGATAGTAAGCAACCACCCTCATAAGACAATCAAGTGTCCACCCACCTCATTATATTTTCAGCCAGTAAAAGAGTAGGCAAATATGAGAGAGAAGGGGAAACCTGGACAGAGTTTTGGGCCTATAAAACACATGGCCTGACTCAAATCTGTGTTCATAGCCTGGGGTTCAATTTTTGATTGAGCTGTGTTCCATTTTCTTTCATCCGTGCCCCTTTGATCTGAAGGCTGACACCTTGTAAGTGTGAAATCTTCTAAGTTTTTACTCCTTTTATTTTCATAACTGTTTGATGCGTATGTCATAGTCATTGTTATGTTATTTTGTTTATGTAAACATTGTGATTCGTTCAATATTAAAGTTATCAGTAATAAGTTAATTCTTGTTGCTGCACGGATCCATTTCCTTGAAGGAGTGTTTTTTTTGTAGCTGCTGGAGAGCAGTGAGGTGATCCTGTAAGCATTTTTTAGGTGTTTTTAGAATATCTGTTAGGAATCAGATTCCTTCCGGCTGATTCCTTTTTTGATTATTGAAGGAAGGTGGTGGCAGCGGATATTTTTTTGGGGTGCTGGGACTGTCTTGTGGTGCGATTTATGCTTGATTCGCTACCTGATTGAGAGGTTAGTGCAAGTGGAGATAAATCTACCCCATTACAGTGGCCCCCAGTCACGTGCTGGTGAGTGTGTACGTGACAGTCACTAATGTTGCGAGGCAACACTGCTAACCGCTGAGCCACCATGCTGATCATTATAATTTTGCCTATTTGTAGTTGAAGGGTGGATTCACATAAGCGTTGGAGGTTCCACTTGGAATCTCTGATGCAGAGGTGTGACCAAATCCATTTGCCGACGGACACGAATGGCGCCCGACAACTTCATTGACTACAATGAGGTCCCTCTGGTTTCTGCCGTCGTGTTTATTGTTTTCACAGAAAAAAGTTTGTGCTATTTTTTCCGTGATTCCTGACAGAACTTGCGATTGAGGTTCCAAACAGAACCTTTAACTTAGATGTGAATCTACCCTAACCTGTGGAGTACTGTGTCAATTGTACTATTGTATTGCTGCTGTCATAAGTAACAGTTGTCCTAGAGATGGTACGAGGACAACATCTGCTGTTTCTCTAATGGAAGTGAAACCATGTTTCTCTAAAGGAGGTGAAACCATAGCTGAGACATGGAGAATGATTTCCACTCTGGGCCTGGCCTCAGATATCCTCTGAGTGTGATCCATCATAAGCAATGACTAACAGGACATAGTGGATGTTGGGCACAGAACCATTGAAGAACCGACCTGCAAATTCTCAGAGCTTGTGTGAATCTAGAACTGCACAGAGATTTACAGCAACTGTAAGTACAAATTCCCTGTCATTACTACAAAATGGAGACTGGTCTGAAACCAGAGCTTCGATGTCACTACCTCCAATTAATCACAGATTTGGAGACATTGGAAAGAAGAGTTTACTCTGTACGTGGGTTTTAAAGTGGTCCCCAGTGATGACAAAAGAAAAGTAAATCTTAATTGGTATAAAATCAGAGAAACAGCCCAGACGTTACTCACAGACAGCATAGACAACCTAGTCCTAGCAGACATTGTGCAGGCATTTGATAAACACTGTGACCTGAAAAGGAATGAGACTGTGGAAAGATACAAGATCTTCACAAGAAATCAGTAGACTGGTGAAAATGTAGGGAAATTTGTGACAGAGCTGATGAGACTTGCTGCAACAGGGGGATTTGGAGACATCAGAGACACTCATCAGAAGCAGAATAGTGTGTGGCATCAGAGATACTCATCTCAGGGAAAGATTACTGAGAGAGGAAGAGATGACTTAGAGAAATGCATGGAAATCTGCAGGGTTGCAGAGCTGACAAAGCACAGTCTAAGCATGATGGAAAGCAGTAGTGATAATGATGATAAGGTACATGCAGAATCTATGGAAGGAAATAGAAGACAAGTCCACTGTCAATACTGTGGTAAAAGAGATGAGAGACAAAAAAACAAGCATCCAGTATATAGGGAAATCTGCAGGTCATGTGGCAAGAAGAATAATTTCTCAGCTGTATGTAGGGTGGGAACAGGCAAACAGCACTGACAGGTCACAGACACAGACAGTGCAAAGGACATTACATGGCTACAGCTGCAGGCTGCAACAGAGAATGTCAATGTAATCAGGCAGCCAGTGGCCAAGGATGCCGAACAACTCTTTGCAAATAGAGCCACAGCATCTTGCTGTGGCTGAGATATGTAGACGACATATTCATGTTATGAGGGGTACTGAACAGGAACTGGATGAGTTCTCTAGGTACCCGAATCGAATAAATGAATTGCTAGAATTTACTATTACGAAACGTCAAACAGAAGTTAACTATTTAGATGTTGAAGTACATAATGAAGGGAACAAACTACTTACTACTTTATTAAGTTGACTGATAATTGTATTCACTGCAAAAAAGAGTCCCCCATATTGTGGATCATTCTGCAACAGTTTCCATGAACCTAGAATTGATCGCCTAATTAATCCGGCATATGAATCATAGGTAGATACGAACTGTATGACATCTTGTCCTTGATTTTTCTTCTTACTTGTTACTGGGATATTGAGATATTATACTACAACATCAAAGCACATGTTTTATAAAGTCTAAGTAGCTAGTTTTCTTAAAATATACTGAGGACTGTTCAGCTTTACCATAGGAATTTGCATTTGAGATAAATAGTATGATGAAATTGATTGCTAATGAAGATGTGAAGGATTTTCTTTCCCAGACTGTGAAGTTTATAAAGTATATTCCCATTCATTTGTTTTTATGTGTATTTAGTCTTGGAATGAGCTGTGACGTATGGCAACATGTGGTGGAGTCTATTTAAGAGTCATTGAATTAATCGGTAGTATGCTTGACAAAGAGGGAGTTTCCCTCGAAACTTAGGATTCAAGCTACTATTTGGGATCGGAGCAGCCGCTACCTCTAATACATGGTTCAAAAAAAAGACTGCCATGCACGGTTAAAGTAAGACTGTTTCAATTTGTATGTCATAATATCTGATCGGTATGCTGTATAATCACAGTGTTACAAAAAATGCGAAGATTGTAAATAATAAATGCATGTTTCGCTTATATTAAAAGCACATGGTAGAAAATTTATTTATCAGCTACTAATATTGCCTTAAAAGAGATGGTGATCTATTTATTATTATGGACAAAGGTTATATACGTAGTTAAGGACCTCCGAATACTGCTATAACACTGCGACTTGTTGAAAGGTGTGGTTTTCATGATTTGATAAAGCAACTCTTTACAACCTTCTTGTTGGATGAGAAGCCCATTAGATTTCAGATGGATTGTGGCGCAAGCTGCAATGTAATTCCAAGTGCTCTGCTGAACAAACAGGTTTCCATTTAGCCAACTGACAAGGTACTGGTGATGTACAACTAAAGTGTTCTGAAACCTAGGAGGACATGTAAATTCAAAATATGGAACCCATGTAATAGAAAGAGTTACAGAGTTCAATTTAAGCAAGGACCTCGGTTCTAAAAAATTGTAACAAAAAGGAAGACTAAGGAAAAATCAGAGATATCTGAGGAACATACAAGAATTAGATGATTCATGGCCTCTTGAACAGTGTCCTGATATCCAAGACGAGGCAGCAAGTATAACAGGTACTTCTGACCATCATTGTGAGAATTCTGGCCAGAGACAGATAATGTCAGAAGGCAGATTACCAGAAACAGAAGAACAACAAGATGTAGACAGTGACACTTCTTATGTTACTAGAGCTGGCAGAATGATCATCAAGCCTGCCCACCTCAAGAATAATATCTATCTGTTCGGTACTATAGTTATATAGTTATCTCTAACTTGGTCATATTAACTTGTGTTTTATTATGTGTCATTGTTCCTCCAGTTAGAAGAGAAAGGATATAGCAATATGTAATATGCTGTGTAGCCTCTAGGGGTCTCACTACTTGTATCTGGGTACTACAATGACATTGCAACTTGTTAGTTTAGTAGTCAGGGACCTGATCAGACACACGTGTAATGGCAGCTAACACCTTATAGAATAAAGTGCTCAAAGACATCTTCTAGTGTGATCCATCATAAGCAGCAACTAAAAGAACAGTGGCAGTTGTACCAGTGGATCATACACTCTATGGACTCCTCTGTACTGTTTTTAGCGTGTCAGTCACTCCAATCCCCAGGGATTGTCCACCGTCCCTTTTTTAATAACCAATAAGCAGCTGAGGATAAAATAAAATAAAAACAAAAATACTCACCAATGATGAGTATGCTGGTCCTCTCCCCCAGTCTTCTGTTGTTTTCCAGCTTTGGACAAATGGAATGGGATTGGCTGCAATGGTCATGTGGCACTGCCAAATATCAGCCCCCAACATTGTAGGAAAATGTATGTATATTTAAAACATGAGTATTGTTTTTATCTTATTCCAGAATTAGCTTCATAGTGATCAATTAAAAAGGGGGAACTAGACATCCCCTTTAAGAACAGCCAAATTCCTGGACGCCTCAATGTTATGTTTAATGTTAACAATTTGCCTCCTGTGGCTTGAAATGCCCTACTATATGGAAATGTAAATTAGAACTATGAGCAAATGTTTTACGTTTATTATTTTTTTTTTTTTTATGTTTTATTAATGCTGTGGTTTCTGTGTGGATTTGCCCCATTGCACCAAGGCTACTATTAGAAAGTAAAGTGGGTCTAACACTGTGGTCCTATAGACGGAAAGAATTGGAAAGTTAAATGTCATGTGAATAAATGGTGGGCAAATTACCATGCTCTAATAACAGGGATAGGTTCCCATCACATGATTTGAAGTGTGTTATGTAATTTGCATGAGGCAAGTGTCTACAACCTGAGCAGTCTATGGCTGGGTGTGACAAGAACTGACTAGCGCAGTAGCATGCAGTAAAACATCTGAGTAAGTGGCACTGGTGCAACACAGAGAATGTGTAACAATGTGCCCTGGGGCACAGACCAAGTGCTCTAACTATGATATTGTGTCCTTGACTCAAAGGTCCAAGCGTGAGATGACTTACCATTGGCACAGGGGACAAGAGGTTGAGTCAGTTTTTGATTATTACCATGTCAGAAGCACCAATTATAATTGTTAAGCTGAGTTTGGGCCTCCAAGTGAGAATTGTCAAGTTTGTGTGCTTGTACCTATGTTTCTTGTAACCACCAAGCTTGAAGTGCCTCTTGAGAGTAATGTTTTCGTGAGTTGACTGTATATTGCGTGCTGTGCCATCTTCTCTGTGAGGTTTTCACAGTTAGGCTTTCTGTAATACAAATCCTGCTTGTTTTGCGAAATACCAGCCTGGAGAAGTAAATTTCTGAACACAAGTGATTAACACTGGACCACGCTTTTGCTGTATGAAGTGTTGAATGATGTGTACATTGCACAATTGCTGCAAGTAGATTAATCAATCAATTTCATGAACGTTAATGGTGTAGTCACCACAAATACCAAATCAACATAAATCCATATCCACACAAAGTGACTGGTTGACAGGCAAAAGCTTACTCTAAGCACAAATACCATGAAACATCTGCATGCAGATGAACAAAACTGGCATGGCTTAAATCCCTTTCAGGATGCAATGCTCAGTGAGTTGGATGTGGCATGAGGAATGTTACATCCAATAGATGGCGCTGAATAGTTCAGGTTTTTTCACATAAACCTTTTAGAATATTTTAATGCTAGATGAGTGTCAAAGTGTTAATGGGGTTGTCCGCCTGCACATGTGTTTGTAACGACTTTCCTTATTACATACATCATAGTAAGTCACACAATTTTTTAATATACATTCATTACAAATTCTGCTGCTTTACCTCTTTTTTAATGCATCATCTCTGTCCATAGTTATGGCTACCATAAAGCAACTGTATGGGCTAAACAGTCAAGTGATTTCCTGCAGTCAGTAGCAGGGTCACATGACATCTATGTGGTAGCTGAATAGGAATAATGGAGGAATAATTAATCGATTTATTACATCAACTTCTTCACTGTATGGATTTACTTGGTTAACTGCTTTCTGGGGCTGTAATTTTAATAAAGTCAACTGAAAAATAAAAATAAAATCTAAAAGGATAAAACAAGAAAAGAACGCGTGAGCTACTTACTCACAACGCTGAAAGACATGAATAAGAGCTGCGGAGGTGCTAATACTTGGAGAATTTCTGCCTTCTTCATACCCAACTGTTACCTGAAAACCAGTAGTCAGATGACCAGTGTGGTATCACATGATAAGACATTACACGAGGTGACAATACTGAAGAAGTTCTGCTCCTCCATACAATACTGTTACCTGAATACCAGGAGTCAGATGACCTGTGTGGTGATCACATGATAAGACATTACACGAGGTGACAATACTGAAGGTGTTCTGCTCCTCCATACAATACTGTTACCTGGATACCAGGAGTCAGATGACCTGTGTGGTGATCACATGATAAGATGCTGCTGGAGGTGGTAATACTGGAGAAGTTCTGCTCCTCCATATACTACTGTTATCCGGATACCAGGGTCACATGACCTATGTGCTGGTCACATGATAAGACGCTGCTGGAGGTAGTAATACTGGAGAAGTTCTGCTCCTCCATACACTACTGTTATCTGGATACCCGAGATCACATGACCTGTGTGGTGGTCACATGATATGAGGCTGCTGGATGTAAGTAATACTGGAGAAGTTCTGCTCTTCCATACACTACTGTTACCTGGATACCAGAGGTCACATGACCTGTAATATTAAGACTTTGGCAAAAAAATATATATATTGCAGTGCAGATTCATATCTTATCCTATTCTTATCCATTTTTGGCCTCATTAATCCGTCTAAAATAGTAGACTAATAGAAATTCTGAACTCTGATTAGTTGACCCTTAAAGGGGTTTTCGCACTACCATAATAAGCTTTCAATATAAAGGAACAGGTAAATGACGGCTTTTTCTCAATACATTGCTCTTTTGATATTGGTCAGAACAAAAGGGAGATTTTATCTGCTCTGAATGCACACAATTATCACTTGGTTACTGTCTATAGCTCACTTCTTGATTAGACATAGAGCAGGCAGTGATGTAATCATAGTCGGAAACAGCTGGGAGGTCAGTAGCATTGTTTAGTTACAGATTAAAGTGTTGTTTCAGGACCTGTTCATGCTCATTGGTCCGTCGGAGTATAAAGGGTTGTCAATATATATTTTTGTTAATGCGAGTAAATACCAGGGAATATTCAGTGATATATTTAGTGTAACCTATGGTAAGAAAAGCAAACTGGAAGTCTAATGTAGGGCAAGGTTTGTGCTAAGTCCATATATGGTTAAATATAAGGGGGAAGTTAAGAGTCAGTCTATTTTCTGCTGTGTTTGGTGGTAGGTTGCCATGGGATGTCGCTGTGGAAGGTAGTCCGGTTACGGCCAGTAAAGGGTTAATAGGCAGTTAGAGCTGAATGTGTTTATGCAGACAGTGTAGCTAGCCAGCCAGAGAGCTCAATGGGGAGGAACTATTCCACAATGTGAGGGGGGCAAGCCTGTCAGCTCCGGGAGTTGCTGTGAGACAGCAGAGATGTGAGGATGGAGATTCCTGTGGACCTCTGGTCCAGGCCCAGCGAGCTGTTGGACATGTGTATAGATCTGTCGTGAAGAAAAGAGAAAAAGGGAGACCGGGGTGGAGACCACACTCACTGAGAACAGGCAGAGGCCAGTAGAGGACACTGGTCCAGAAGGCGGAGAGTGAAAAAGGGGAAGGAGAGGAGCCCTAGATGTACAGAGCGGACCTTGGACAGAGTAGGCCTACAGAGTCATTCCTGGGTAGTGATCAAGTGATCTGTAGAAAGCTTTCTGGGTTCAGCCACACTCCTGGAGAGGAAGACTGAAGAAAAGGCTACTGAGGAGATTGTGTAGCACAGTGAGGTGGACTGAGAGAGACGGAGTCCCTCATTAAACGTGAGTGGGCTGAAGAGTTGTACCGCTGCCTGGTGTAATTGCCTGAAGTACTGTAACATAAACCAGGGCCGAGAGTAAAGGCCAGAGTTCCCCTGAGCAATGTGTTGTGCACAGTTATTTATCACTACCGCTGCATCACACAAGTAACATCTACTAGTGCATCTCAAAAAATTAGGGCTTCTCCAGGACAATCTTTTTATTTGTTATAAGTCTCACAAATGTATTAAACTTTGTAATTCATACTGTAAGATCATATAATATATGGTTTTTCCTATTTGACTTAATTTTTTTTTTGTCAAATAAGGAACTGTCTTTGGAGGTAATTTAAAATTTTTTTCAACCCTAGAAAAAAAATGAGGTTTAAATAAGGGAAAACATCCTTTAAAATTCCTTTGAATTATGTTTTTTAATGTCCTCTAGGAATGCAAGTGATTTTTTCCCTATTTGAACCCCCAAAGCCTGACAAGACATGTGAAACAGATTGTGAGACAACCCCTTTAAACCTTCTGCACTTATCCGTGCACTTCCAATCCAAAAACATGCAATTTTTAAAATCTTAACAAGATGAATAGTAACACTTGGTTAGTGATGTTACCCAAGTACGATACAGTTTTGTTATTGTGTTTTATTATCCTTTTTCTCAGTGTGGAAAATGTGCTGTATGTAAATTTAAAAATAAAAAAGAAAACCCAAAAAAATTCATAGGCAGGTTTGTCCCCATAGGAGGTTAGAGGAAAGGCTTTTTACCCCAAAGGTGGTTATAGGCAGGTATATGTCCCCTTACAGTAGGTTAGGCAGGTTATAGGGAGGTAATTCCCCATGGAGGAAAGGCAGGTTATAGGCAGGTTTAGTCCTTATAGGGAGGTTATAGCGGTAAAAGTCCAAAAAGGAGGTTATAGGCGGTTTTATTTCTTGTAGGGGGTTTATACAGGGGAATGTCCTTTGGCCGGGGGAAAGGGGGTATATGTCCTTATGGTAGGTTTTGACAGGGGTTTTAAAGGGAGGGAATGTCCTTATAGGGGGTTTTTAGGGGAGGGTATAGGCAAAAATGACTTTATAGGTAGGTTAAGGAAAGGGAAAAAATCCTTAGGGAGGGTTTTGGAGGGATATGTCCTGAGGGAGG
Source organism: Phyllomedusa bahiana (assembly GCA_025379985.1). Taxonomy (NCBI): domain Eukaryota; kingdom Metazoa; phylum Chordata; class Amphibia; order Anura; family Hylidae; genus Phyllomedusa; species Phyllomedusa bahiana. The sequence goes on from JAODAL010015526.1 coordinate 47,551, forward strand.
TTATAGGCAGGTTTTTTTCCCTTTTAGGCAGGTTTTTTAGGAGGTAAGTCCCTTTTAAAGGGGGTTTGGCGGGTATACAGGGATATGTCCTTAGTTAGGTTATAAAGGGGGGGTATAGGATTTTATTCCTTATAGGCGGTTATAGGCAGGTATATGTCTTATGGTAGGTTAAGGGGGTTAAGAGGTATATGTCCTAATAGGCAGGTTATAAAAAAACCAAAACAAATACAAACACTTACCTCACTCCCTCGATGTCCGGTCTCCCTGGTGCACTCTCCTCCGTCTTGGGGCACAGACAGGGCTATGTCATCAGGCCGCGCACGCAGCGTGATGACACACGCTGCCTGTGCCGGAAACTGTGGACGGCCGCGAGTCTGCAGCAGCCCGGAGTCCACCGCGGAGCAGGGAGTGCTCGCTCTCCGCACCGCAGTGGTATCTCTTCACCTGTATGCGCTCCCAGAGGAGTTGCATACAGGGGAAGAGATCGCCGACAGCGGCGGGCCACTGCAGTGCTCAGACGCTGTCGGCTGTACTCGGCCTCCAGTTATATGCACTCCCTGAGGAGTCGCGTATAACTGAAGTGTCCCTGCCGACACCTGGGCCATCACAGCGCCCGAGCGCCGACAGTGACTCGAGTATAAGCCGAGGAGGGATTTTTCAGCACATTTTTTGTGCTGAAAAAACTCGGCTTATACTCGAGTACATACGGTAGTAGTGTAATGGTTTAGGTACAGTTTAGCTGTATCTCCCAGCTCACCTGGATACTGTATAGGCCTCCAATGTCCAGGAAAGCTGGGTGATGCCAAAACCCTCAATTAGCTTTCTTCCAGAGCTGTCACACAGTTGAGTGTAGTGGGCATCACCTTTTGTGAAGGTGGGTGTGGCTTGATGTAAAGAGGGTGTTGTCTATGCAAATTTTGGGGCACCAGAGTTTCAAATATCCCTGATGAACACTTTTAAAAGTTGTCAAGTATACTATACACCCTTCACACTTAGGCCTCGTTCACACGGCTTATTTGGGCGCTGATTTCAGCCATACTGCGCGCCGTATTTGCGCTGCAGTATGGCTGAAATCCGTCTCTGCCATTACGGTAATCCACAGTTCTCATAGAAAACTATGGACGCCGTCTCCTTTCCCCGCAATCCGTCCCTGCAATTACGTCGGCAATAAGCCGTGGGAACATTGCCTTCCCCTCCACATTCACCCCACCCCCTACCCACTCTCACTTATATACTTACCTGTCCTGCTGTAGAGCTGCTGGTAGCCTGGCTCTCCAGTCACTGTTCTGCACTGGAGAGGGTGCAGAGCTTCTCGGGTCCCACAAAGCTTTGCCCCTTCTCCCAGCAGTGCACTGGGGCCTGTTACTCTCATAGCATCTTATCTTGCATGCTATAAGAACAACCCCAGCTGCAGTCAGTGGTCAAGCCAGCAGTGAATAGTAAGTTATGGTAACTTACTCTTCATTGCTGGACGGGCCCTCCAGTTAGCGCGGGCTCCGTAGCAGCCGCTATAACAACTAGGGTGATAGTTCTGCCCTTGCTTGCAGCTCTGCAAAATCTGGGTTTAGTGCATGTTTCTACAGCTCGTAAGTTTCCTTAGATGTTTATTATATGCTATGTGTGAATAGCACAAACCCTCTGCACTATCCAGGATTACAAAAGGTTAGCAAAACACAAGAGAATAATACATGATTGCTGGATCACACTACACATATTCTATTTAATCTTTAACCATTGAAACCAAATGGTCTGCAGAACTATTTCTCCAAATGGAAGATTATTTTTAAACAAGATTATTTGCAAAGTTGCTACATTTTTTATATTTTAGATACATTGGAGATATAAGTATGGAGCAAAGGTATGCATAGAATAAAGGGAATCTGTCAGCAGAACAATGTTGCAGTTTTTACCTCATACAAACTTTAGATGTTTTTTTTAATCCTAGAAACCAAGATAATTGTAACGGCTGGGTAGTGGATCCTCTGGACCACCGCAAGCGATGATAGTTAAGCCACGCCAGGGAACGGAATCTAAGTAGCCCCCGGTTTTCACCAGAGCCCGCCGCAAAGCGGGATGGACTTGCTGCGGCGTGAGGCTTCCAGGTCGTCGTCCCTGATGTGACTTGCTTGCGATGGCGGCCGAGGTGCAGTGTGGTACAGAGTCGTAGTCCGAGAATCGTAGTCGTGGGCAGGCAGTAAGGTCAGGGCAGGCGGCAATGGTTCGTGGTCGTGGACACGCAGGAAGGTCAGGGCAGGCGGCAGAGGTTCGGAGTTGAGAAAACGTAGCAAGAGGTCTGGTACACGGTAAGGCGAGAATATACTTTAGGAACACTTTCTCTAAGGTTCGGGGCAACATAGATCCAGCAAGGAATGATTGCGGAGCGGATCCTTAAATAGGGGAAGAGCCCTGCCATGAACCCATTACCGGGACAATGGCCCTTTAACTGTACCAGATCGCGCACGCGCGCTAGTGGGCGGGCACGCGCGCTAGGGGGCGGGCACGCGCGCCTTGGCCGGCAGAGGACGCGGACGGGACAGGAACGAGGCCAGGTGAGTCCCTGGCAGGAGCGGACCCCCGGCTCGTCCCGCGGCGAGCGGCAGCACCTGACCCCGGCAGGCGCCCAGGGGGCGGCCACGGGTGCGCCCGCGGCCCGTGGGCTGAGGAGCTGGGGCAACTGCTACAATAATGCTGAAAAAAATGCAAACATTTTCCCCCAGAGATTTACTGCAACAGTTTAGTGCTGCCTGCAGACACCTCATTATGTGGTGATATAAAACAGAAGCAATTAAGAGGGGGCGAAGCTTAGAGGGGCCAATAAAGCTCCGCCCCCTCCTCACAGCAATGCACTGGAGCCGTTGCTCTCATAGCACCCGCTATAGGATGCTATGAGAACAACTCCGGCCACAGTCAGTGGTCCAGCTGGCAGTGAACAAAAAGTTATAGTAACTTACTGTTCATTGCCGGCCAGGCCCCCAGCGAGTGTGAGTGCCATGTCTGCTACGGCAGTAGTTCCGCCCTTGTCTATATTTGTTGCTACCATACCACATCCAGACCTACTAATTTCATCTGCTACATTTATGACTGGGGTGAGCCTCAAGTGAAGAGAGCCTCCCACGTAAGTCCTGGTAGCAGTTTCATAAAAATGAATCAGAATTAAATTTGTCAGCTCCACTACACTGAGAAAATATAGTATAGTAGAAAATCTGATATGTTGTTCGGGTAGAGGTATCTTCAAAGCATCATTTCCATGATATCTTTTTGGAGTGGACAACACACCTTTTTCAGGCCTATTTAAAGATTTCATGCCTCATTTATATAAACTTCAATTATGGAAATTGCAGTGATGAAAAATTAAAATTGAGCTTTTTTCACTCATACGTTAAAGACCATTGTCCATCGGTGCATGAAATTTCTTGTCAGAATTACTTTAACCAATAAGCTGAGAAGATATCTCTAGTGTCTTATCAAATATAAATGCTTTGACTTTTGGAAGTACACCAAACCACTATGCGGTCTGGAGAGAAATACACTGCAAAATTAGATCTGAAAACAATGGAATCCTTCTAACGTTGCACAAATCAATTAGAATAATACAGTTCCTTGTGGAAATCCAATTCACTGCAGCACTGACACACTGATAATTTCTTTGTACTATGTGCCAAATATGTATGGCCATGACTTCACATCTCCTAGACCTGAGGGGTTGTCTGGGATTTCCAGGAAATTGCATAACAGCTGGAAATGAAAGAAAAATACCCACTACTCACCTATAATTTCCCTGTTACTCTGGTCTGTCCCACTGGTCTTGTAGCTAGGACATCATGTATATTATTCATATGACGTTGCAGCCATTGATGAGCTCAGGGTGAGGGGGTGCCTGAAAGCGTCTGAGGTCAGTGAAAGGCTGCAGAATTCTATGAATGATATATAGAATTTGATGTTATTACTACAGAACTGGCTAGGACCAGCAGGGAATTATGAGTATTTTTTATCATTTTTATTTGCGTCAGATTTAGCCTTTTAAAATTACAAAGAGCTTAACAGCAAAAAATTATTAAAATGTGCTAAAATGCAAAATGAAAGGCAGGTCGCCAAAATAATCCCAAACAATTCTTTAACCCCTTAAAAACCAGGCTTTTTTTCCATCATGTTAATTTTGTCCTCCCTGCCTTTCAAAAACCATAAGGGCTTGTCACCATGGCAGAGGTTATTGGTCGGATTTTCAGACGGCTTGCAGTTTTACAAACCGCCTGCAAACCAACAAGCAGCGCTCCTCCATAGACTTTAATAGAAAATCCGTGCAGCAGTCCCTCACAGGCGTTTTTTTTTTTATGAGTAAACAGGGAAGCAGGAGAAGTAGGAACTCACAGGCTTTCTCCATAAAATGCCAGGGAATCAAACCTTTGTATATAGAAGGGCCAGAAAGCAGGAGTCACAGGCAGAGACGCCTTTAGGGCAGTATTCGATTGGGGTCCTGATCAAAGTGGGGCCAGTTAATATGGTGCAAGATAAACTAATAATGGACAGGGGGTCAGATACTTTGACTCCAAGGGGACCTGAAACTACTGGTGCCAGCCCTGCTCATAGGATTTCATTATGAGTGGACCGGGAATACAAAGCTTACAGGCTTTCTCCAGCTCATCCAGTTCATACTCAGCCACAACTATTTTACTTTTGGAGAAGACCTGTATCTACAGCAAATGGGAACTTCCATGGGGTCCAGATGTGTGCCCCAATATGCAAATCTCTTTATGGCGGCACTGGAAGGAGCATATTTATCAACATGCAACACCAAACCCATGATGTACCTCCGTTATATTGATGATATCATTGTCATCTGGACTGCGGGCGAGGAGGCCCTAATTCAATTCCATAATGACTTCAATAACTTTCACCCCACCATTAACCTTAAACTTACCTATTCAGAGAGCAAAATCCACTTTCTGGATACTACAATACACATCAAAGACCACCGGCTACTCACATCAGTATACCACAAACCGACAGACAGAACGGCCTACCTCAGGAATGACAGCTTCCACCCCAAGCACACAAAACAGTCTATTATATACAGCCAGGCTATACGGTACAATCGTATTTGCTCTGACAAAGCAGACCTGGACAAGCACCTTCTGGATCTGAGGACAAAATTTCTCAAACTTGGATACAGACCAAAATTGACTGACAACCAAATCAGCAAAGCGGCCGCCATCAACAGAGACAGTCTGCTCACATACAAAGAGACCCAGAAGGAGAACGAGTGCCCCTAGTTGTCACCTACAACCCACAGCTGGAGATCCTACGAAAGATTGCCAAGGAACTTCAACCTGTGCTACATAGGGACAACAGACTCAAAGACATATTCCCAGTCCCCCCTCTCCTCTCCTTTCGGCAACCACCAAACCTGCGGCGCATTATTGTCCGGAGCGCTCTGAAGGCCCCAACTGAAAATGGCACCTCACCCTGCCTGCAAAACAGGTGCAAGACCTGCAGGCACATCCACACTGCTGACAGTGTACCTGTCCCACAATCCCAATGGGCGCACAGAATTAGGGGGACATTTTCCTGCAGGTCTAGCAATGTGGTGTATCTGATTATGTGTATGCAATGTCCTACCACAGGCCTCTATGTGGGGGAAACAGGGCAGACTCAGCCAGCGTATGAATTCACCATGATTCACATAACAACAGAACTGATCTGCATGGCGCACATTTCTCTGGAGAAAATCATTCCATGGAAGATTTGCAGGTAACGGTCTTAATGAGAGATTTTAAGACTCAGAGGAGAGGAAGGAATGGGAATATAAATTAATGCAAAAATTTAAAACTCTGCAAAATGGGTTAAATATTCATGGCAGCTTCATGTCAAGCTATGTGTGAACTGTGAGTGCAACAAATCTCCCCTGATTGCATATAAAGATAAGAGAAATAATTACTGATCACTCCCGTCACGCCTCACAAGTTTCCAGACTGTTTAATTCTTGACAGGTTGTAAATAACTGCTCTACCTATATTTCGCATTTTGTTATTTTTAAGAATTCTAAGATCCTTTGAAGATCCATGTCTTGTGTGTATAAAAAGTCTGTGTATTTTCAGTTTGTTGTATAACATCAGTCTGAAGAAGAGAGCTAGTCCTCTCGAAAGCTCACTATCAAATATACTCAGTTAGCCTCTAAAAGGTATCGCCTGATTTCTTCACTATTCTAGGCTTTCTTAGCAAATGGTGGGGAAGAAGCTTTATCTATGAAAAGGCCTGAAAGCAAGACTCACAGGCTTTTTCTGTTACTAGACAGGGAAAGCAAGACTCACAGGGTTTCTCTATGAGAGGGTGGGAAAGCAAGAACTATGCAGATTTCTTTACTAAAGGATGGGGAAGAAGGACTCACAGGCTTTATCTATGAAAGAGTGGGGAAGCAAGACTCACAGGCTTGTTGTATAAGCTTTTGACACATTCAAAAAGCCTTTAATATAAAAAAGAATAAATCAAAACATAGAAATGTATACCCTCAAAATCAGCATCTCCCAGCATTTCATATGCTAACATCAGATAGGAGATCATAAGAGACTTTACTGAGAAACTAATCCTAATAGCGCAACACACAGTGAAATGTTAAATACATAGGGCGACATGTATGAACAGGGCTGCACCAGATATCTGCCATCTTTTCAGCCTGATATCAGACGCAGCCCTGTTCAATACATGTTTAAATGTCCCACACGCCATTATCAGCCGCATTACATTGCACCCGCGGCACTTTGTAATGCGCCAGATCTCGGGGGACATGCGGGAGTGAGGCGCACTAGAACCGTACGAAGCTACATATCTATTGCTTCGATACGGCACTTCTAGGCGTATTACAGCTGGAACAGATATACCACTTTCAAAGTGATTTACCTGAGCCAGAAATGTCGTACAAGCGCTAGAATGCACCTGATTTATCACCCTCTGTAGAGCAGGTTCATAAATCAGGCGCATTTTGTGCCAGCATTATGCGCATGAAATTTGGCGTTTGCATGCCAAATTTCATGCATGTCGCCCATAATGTATTACTCAGAAAAGTTTTGTAGCCCCTGACCTGAGAATAATTCTATATTGTTAACCCTATATATCAAACTATCAGCATACTGCCTCCTGTCAAGAGAATACACAAATATGGACCTAAAACGATAGTAACATTTTTGTAACGGAGCGGACGTGCTCTTAAATCACTGCACCATTGTGAATATATGCGAGATGTTGCCAAATACCGACAGGACATGTGGTCTTTAGGTAGACATGCTATTAAAAGTAATGGGGGTGAACAAGTTTTGCTTCGCATAATGCCATTTAACAATACATTTAATACAAAGCAGAGGCATCTCATTGAGTGTAATCCCATAAGATTGATGGCTCTGACTGCACTTCTCATCATTATCTGTAGACAATCCAGGAATGAGTGATGCCGCAATGATTCAGCATCAGATGGCTCAAACAGCTAACTAGATGCATTTAATTACATTATATTAAGACTTAATGACAACAGTAATAAATAATCATCCCAGAAGAGCATCTATATTACATTGGCTTCACATTTCATACTGCAGCATTATTATTTTTGGATGATTGTATAAACAGATATTACATTTTATAGGCAATATGGCAACAGTTTATAGACAGTATGTTAAAATATCATGGCTTTGTCTACGTTAGCCTTAAAGTAGAATGTCACCTTCTTTTTCCGAGCTAAGACTCTGGAATTAGCTGCGTTATCAGAAGCCTGCTGCATTTCATTGCCACTTGATTCTGAAATGTTAAATATCACTTGCTGTCAATCTCATTGTTGTTTCTGCCAAAGTTTATACTTAGTTCATACTAGTTCATACTACCAAAGTGAACCTGTGAGGTAGTTTATGCTACCCTCTTTAAGAGCAGAATGTGATAGAGGGGGAGAAGCTGAGCTCTGTTCGTGTAGGAAAGAGTTAATGCCTCGGCACTGCCAATTCCGCCTTAGATATGGTTCAGTTCTCCCAGGCAATCCACAAACGGATACGTATAATGTGGTGCTCTGAGTGTAAACGGCAATAGTCTTTTAAATATACGTGGAAAAAATAGAAGAAAAACACTCGGCAGTCACCATATGACGTAAACATTTCTTCCTTTATTTCAGCAAAATATCCCGTGGAGGGGCAGACATTGGAAGCGATCGTACACAGGCAACAGCTGTTTCTCGTGGCCGAGAAGAAGCGCGAGCAAGCGCGAAACAGCTGTTGCCTGTGTACGATCGCTACCAATGTCTGCCCCTCCACGGGATATTTTGCTGAAATAAAGGAAGAAATTTTTACGTCATATGGTGAGTACCGAGTGTTTTTCTTCTATTTTTTCCACGAAGCTGAGCTCTGTGATGTATAGGTTCTACATATAGAATAGATTATTATATATATATATATATATATATATATATATATATATATATATATATATATATATATATATATAAAATACTGACTAGACTCCTTATGAGACAATAGGAGTCCTGCTTATACTGTCCACATGCAGTGATTGATAGTTTTCCCTGTATCAGTGTGTGAACAGAGCAAACTGTCACTCACTGCATTTGGGCCGTGTCAGCAGGACTTTCAGTTTTACTTTACAGATTTTCTCTGCTTTTTTACTCAGGCATTGAGCATCAAATCATATAAACCTATATATCACAGAGCTCAGCTTCTCTCCTATGTCATATATCTCTATAAATCCCAAAGCTCAGCTTCTCTCCTTCTCACGTCAGAGGAGGTGCAGTGGGCCCTGACTGCCACCCAGCCCACTGCCCCTGCCTCCTTGACGTGCTGCCCTAGGCGGCAGACCCCTACTGGACGACAGCCCCTACGCTGCTAAGTGCAGGGCAGTCAGAGAAACTCAAAGTCCAACAGTCCGGGTCAGTCACAGTACGGGAACGTATATGTCAAGAAACATAAGCCAAAAGAATAGTCAAAAAGCAAGCTGGGGTCCAAACACGGTCAGGAGCGCAGTACAAAGTCGGAGGCAAAGTCGAGGTCAGAAATCAGGAGAGCAAATACCAACAGGAAACACAGGAAGTAGCCAGGGGAAACCTTTTTAAGGCAAATAAGGAGAGAAGTAAGGGAGTTTAAATGAGGAACCCAGAGCCCGCCCCAGCAGACGATTGTTTCGGCCTCCGGGCCCTCCTATTGGCCAGTGCGACACACCCTCTGATTTGATTAGGAGCTGAGCTGTCACTCCTAAGCTCATCAGCCCGCCTTCTCCCTGGGTGTGTCGACTGACTAGAGGGATTAACCCCTACCGTGCCTTGCTGCTTCACGCCGGAAACGTGCGCCGTGACAGTACCCCCCCTTTTAGGAGGGGCCACTGGACCATTCCCTGGTTTTGGTTTGTCCGGGTGAGAGTCGTGGAATTCCCTGATAAGCGATTCAGCGTGGATGAACCTAGCCGGAACCCACGACCTCTCCTCCGGGCCATAACCCTTCCAGTGGACAAGGTACTGTAAGGACCTCTGCACTCTACGGGAGTCTAAGATGCGGGTGACTTCATATTCCAACTGACCCTCTACACTAATAGGAGGAGGGGGTATTGAAGGGGAAGTCGGAGATGGAATGTACCGCTTTAATAGTGACTGGTGAAAAACATTATGAACCCGGAGGGAGGGAGGTAACTTAAGACGGTATGCTACCGGGTTCACCACTTCCTGCACCACATACGGACCTACAAATCGTGGAGCTACTTTACCGCAAGGCACTTTTAGGCGAAGATTTTGGGTGGACAACCAAACTTTATCCCCCACAGCAAAACCACTAGAGCAAAGGTGTCTTTTGTCACTCTATCTTTTTTTGATGCTCTGGGCGTTGACCAAGTTCTTCTAAACTTGGGCCCAGACTGTGCACAGATCTTTAATGATAACATCCACCCCGCTGTGATCAGACGTAGCACTGGAAAATGATGCATGCCTTGGGTGAAAACCATAATTACAGGAAATGGTGAGGTACCAGACGAGCTACTATCCTGATTGTTAATGGCAACTTCAACCAACGGTAAGTATTTTAACCAATCTACCTGCTCATCAGTACATAACAACTGAGTTTTTGTGTTACCATTTGATTTACTCTCTCAGTCTGCCCATTAGTTTTCTGGGTGGAAAGGACAGAGGAGAAGGACAGTGGGTGATACCAGAGCCTTGCAAAGGGCTCTCCAAAAAAACGTGAGAAACAAATTGAACTCCTCTCTCAGAAACAATATTCTCTGGTATACCATGCAATTTGACTATTTGTTTGATGAAAAGTTCAGCAATTTTTTTGGACGACGGTAACGCCCTTAGCGGAACAAGATGCCACATCTTACTGAAACGATCCACTACCACCCAAATAACTGACTTACCCTCTGAGGTAGGAATGTCAGTCATGAAATCCATGGAAATATGAGTCCACGGATGTTCAGGTATAGGTAGAGGGCAAAGTTCGCCAGTAGGACGAGTTCTGGGAACCTTTGCCCGAGCACAGACTTCGCAAGATGCCACATAGGCCTCAACATCACGAGACAATGACAGCTACCAGTAAATACGAGAAATCAGCCTCTTTGTGCCAGACACCCCAGGATATCCAGATAAAACAGAATCATGAAATTCTTTTAATAATCGTAGCCGGAGCTGAGTAGGGAAAAAGACCTTCGAAACAGGACAATTGGCAGGTCTCATATCCTGGAGGGTCTTAATCTCCGTGGCTAAATCAGGGGAAATAGGCGAGACAACAGTCTCCTTGGGCAATATAGGTACTGGATCCTCTGTATTGCCCAGTATGACAGGGAGACATCTGTAAACACACTGTTGTGCTCACTTGGTCAATTCTCCTGAATTCCAGTCAAACACCGGGTTATGTTTCTGAAGCCAGGGCAGCCCCAAAACCACATCAGCGGGCAGCCCCTCGATGATAAATAGAATACACTTCTCAGTATGTATGGATCCTACCACCATCTCGAGCTCAGGAGTACAATGTTGGATTGTGCCCTTTGTCAGCAGAGTAGAGTCGATTGCCACAACCCACATGGACTCAGAGAGAGGCCTCCAAGGAAGACCTAGACGTTTGGCGAAGGACGCGTTTACAAAATTTGAAGCTGACCCAGAATCGCCAAAAGCATTCCCAGAACCAAACAGAGACAAATATGAGATCTTAACTGGGAGCAGCAACTTTTTGGATACAAGAGGAAATACCTGCTCGCCCAGGTGATCTTCCTGCAAATCACCTAAGCTCATCAGCCCGACTTCTCCCTGGGTGTGTCGACTGACTAGAGGGATTAACCCCTACCGTGACTTGCTGCTTCACAGCGGAAACGTGCGCCGTGACACTCCTCTATCATATAACCCTATATATCACAGAGCTCAGCTTCTCTCCTCTATCATATAACCCTATATATCAGAGCCCAGATTCTCTCCCTCTATCATATAACCCTATATATATCACAGAACACATCTTCTCTCGTCTATCATATAACCCTATATATCACAGAGCTCAGCTCCTCTCCTTTATCATATAACCCTATATATCACTGAGCTCAGCTCCTCTCTTTCTATCATATAACCCTATATTTTCACAGAAGCTCATTTCCTTTCCTCTATCATATGACCCTATATACACAGAGCTCAAGTTCCTCTTCCTCTATCATAGACCCTTATATCACAGAGCTCAGCTCCTCTTCCTCTATCATATGACCCTATATATCAAAGAGTCAGCTCTCTTCTCTATCATATGACCCTATATATCAAAGAGCTCAGCTCCTCTTCCTCTATCATATGACCCTATATATCACAGAGCTCAGCTCCTCTTCCTCTATCATATGACATTATATATCACTGAGCTCAGCTCCTCTCCTCTATCATATGACCCTATATATCACAGAGCTCAGCTCCTCTTCCTCTATCATATGACCCTATATATCACAGAGCTCAGCTCCTCTTCCTCTATCATATGACCCTATATATCACAGAGCTCAGCTCCTCTCTAGTGATAAGCAATCAGTAAAAAAATCTAGATGGAGTCGATTGCCGATTTTAAAGAAAATCGTGTCAATATTCGATCTCGATCATTCGCCGATTTCCGTTAAAGTCAATGGGAGAAGATTATCAGGTTAATTTTTATACCCAAACAAGTGAGGAGAAGCTGGAAATACCATCTATAACAGTAACCTGGATACGTGGAAAAACTTAGTGAAGACAATTTGGCTCTAAGAGTCACAGACAAAAATTCACAGGGTAAAATAATTCATTCCTTTCAATGACTAACTGAAAAGATGAGGACAGCGCAGCTATAGCAGGTGCAGCGGTAGAAGCTGCTATGGGGCCCCTTTGACACAAAACAAGACACCGGTATTGGAAATGGCACATGGTAACTGGCATGAGCCCCCTATCACTTTTTGCACCAGGGCCCAAGAACATGTTATATATGTGGTGGCAGCAAGAACATCCCAAAGGGGAACATGGAGGTTCAGTTGGCAGGGTCGTAGTTATAAGGGGTGCAATGGTAGCCAGGGCTGCCATCAGTCATCTATTAACCATTCCAGGGCCCCATGCATCTGAATCAAATGGGGCTCCCACCAATTACTAGTTCCTACTTTTAACATATCACTTGGCCCCATTTTGATTAGGGTCCCTGACATGAATACTGCCCTATTGGCACTCCTGTCATCCCTTTTACAGTAGCCTGACCCCAAAACCACCAAAAATGACCTTATGGACACTCAGAATAAAACTTGCAAGAAGAAATGAGCATTTGAAATAAGATTTTTTTTCAATAGCACCTTTACTAACGGTGTCTTTTACAGTAGCCTGACCCCAAAACCAGCAAAAGTGACCCTTTGGACATATAGAATAAAATTAGCATGAAGAAATGAGTTTTTTAAAAAAGATTTTTGGGAATAGGACCTTTACTATTGGTGTCTTTTACAGTGGCCTGACCCCAAAACCAGCAAAAATGACCTTTTGGACACTGACAATAAAATTAGCAAGAAGAAATGATTATTTGAAACAAGATTTTTGGGAATAGGACATTGACTATTGCTGTCTTTTACAGCAGCATGACCCCAAAACCAGAAAAAATGACCTTTCGGACACTCAATAAAATTAGCAAGAAGAAAAGAGAGTTTTTTAAACAAGAATTTTTTTAATAGGACACGGTATATCGCTGTCTTTTACAGCAGCATGACCACAAAACCAGCAAAAATGACCTTTCGAACACTCAATAACATTTTCAAGAAGAAATTAGTTTTTGAAACAAGAATTTTTTTAATAGGACATTGACTATCGCTGTCTTTTACAGCAGCATGACCCCAAAACCACCAAAAACAGTATTCTTAAATGCCTATACTTTGCAACTGGCAAATAGAATTTTTTCTATGGAATATCGATGAAAAGTGGTCTTATGGAAGAACTCTAACACCAAATCAACAGTGTTCTTGAATCCTTTTACTTTGCAACTGGCAACTTGGATTAGAAATATAATTTTTCTAGGGAATATCTGTGAAATGGGGTGTTATGGAAGAACGGTGTGTTTTACACCGGCTGTCCCCCCAAAACTGCAGCAATGAAATTTTGGGCACGGAACGAGATTTTCTGCAAGAAACCAGTATATCACAGTGAGGGATTTCCGTAACAGTGTCTTCTGTACAAGTTGCACCCTCCGCTCCAAAAAAAAAACTGCAGTAAGGAAGTTTAGGGCAATGCAAAGATGCAGTCAACAGCAATATCAAAATCTCTGACTACTACTGTCTAGGATTCCATAATCTTGCTTTACCCCTAACTAATCTATCTACTCTATCTAGTAGCACTGGTGAATGCTTTGAAAAAAGCAGAGCAGAGAGAGCAATGTGTTCAGTTCACAGTCTATAATCGTAATGGCGTTCAGCAGGAAGTAGAGTGAAATAGATGAAACAGGGTCATGTGATTTTAGCAGCCAATGAGATCCCTATATCCCCCACTGGTGACTTTCTTGATCCCCCTCTGTGCTCTGCACTGATTGGTTAGCTGCCAAAAGTACAGAAAGCAGCGAAAATGGCATGATCTGAATTATCGTTATCGATTTATGATCTGATTTTAAGAAAAAAAATCGGATTGAATAGAGATCGAGAAAAACATAAAAATCAACTCGATTTCCACTTTTCTCGATTAAATCGCTCATCTCTACTCCTCTCCTCTATCATATAACCCTATTCATCACAGAGCTCAGCTTCACTCCTCAATCATATAACCCTATTCATCACAGAGCTCAGCTCCTCTCCTCTATCATATAACCCTATTCATCACAGAGCTCTGCTTCTCTCCCTCTGTCATATAACCCTATATCACAGAGCTCGGCTTCTCTCCTCTATAATATAACCCTATATATCACAGAGCTCAGCGTGTCTCCCTCTATCATATAACCCTATATATCAGATAGTTCAGCTTCTCTCCTCTAACATATAACACTATATATCAAAGAGCTCAGCTTCTCTCCCTCTCATATAACCCTATATATCACAAAACTCTACTCCTCTCCCTCTATCAAATAACCGCATGTATCACAGAGCTTAGCTTCTCTCCTCTATCATATAAACCTATATATCCCAGAGCTCAGCTTTTCTCCTCTATTATATAACCCTATATATCACAAAGCTCAGCTTCTCTCCTCTATCATATAACCCTATATATCACAGATCTCAGCTTCTCTCCTCCATCTTATAACCCTATATATCACAGAGCTCAGCTTCTCTCCTCCATCTACAACCCTATACATCACCGAGTTCAGCTTCTCTCCCTCTATCATAATCCTATATCACAGAAATCAGCTTCTCTCCTCCATCATATAACCCTATATATCACAGAGCTCAGATCCTCTCCCTCTATCATATATTCTATGTATCACAGAGCTCATCTCCTCTCCTCTATCATATAACCCTATATATCACAGAGCTCAGCTTCTCTCCTCTATCATATAACCCTATATATCACAGAGCTCAGCTTCTCCTCTATCATATAACCCTATATATCACAGAGCTCATCTCCTCTCCCTCTATCATATAACCCGATATATCACAGAGCTCATCTACTCTCCACAATCAAAAAACCCAATATATAACACAGCTAAGCCTCTAAACCTAAATCATATAAACCTATATATAACAGAGCTCAGATCCTCTCCCTCTATCATATACTCTATGTATCACAGAGCTCATCTCCTCTCCTCTATCATATAACCCAATATATCACAGAGCTCAGCTTCTCACCTCTCTCATCTAACCCTATATATCACAGAGCTCAGCTCCTCTCCCTCTATCATATAACCCAATATATCACAGAGCTCATCTCCTCTCCCTCTATCATATAATCATATATCACAGAGCTCAGCTCCTCTCCCTCTATCATATAATCATATATCACAGAGCTCAGCTCCTCTCCAGGGGCATAGTTACAGGGGGTGCAGAGGTAGCAGTCGCTACCGGGCCCAGCAGCCTGAGGGGGCCCCCAAAAGCCCTTCTGCTTCATAAGAAGATACCATGATTGTAAGTGGCACATGGTAGATGGGGGGCCTATTCCACTTTTTGTACTAGGGCCCCGGAGCTTCAAGTTACGCCTCTGCTCCTCTCCTCTGTCATATTGTAAAAGGTTATACTTGTATTAGGCTGGTTGCACAGGTAGCTACTGTGGGAAACCAGGGAGTAAGGTGGTCTGGTTTTGGCAAAGGAAATAACTTCAGGCAGGCAGTTTGGGCCTGTGGATGTAGTGTGTAGTTAGTAACAGTGGGGCCGGACAGCCAATCAGCAAGCTCAAGGGGTGGAGCAGGACTGAGGGGATGGGGGACCAACTGGTGCGAGGGGGATAAAACTGCAGTTAGACATTTGAGAGAGATAGTTGACTGTTGTTGGGGCTGGTGTTTAAGCGAGGAGAGAGAGTGAAAATCAGAAGGAGGAGGATTGCAGCAGCCATGAGAGGTGACAGATTTCTGTGGCTATCGTTCCTGATGTCCAATGCCCAGAGGACCTGTACATAGTTTGTGTTAAGCAAAAAAAATGGGAGAGGCCTGGGAAAGGTCCCCACTCTTAGGCTATGTTCACACGGCTTAAAATGGGACATATCTCGCCCCGTATTTCGCGCCGTACTGCGCTACATACGGGGCGAGATACGTCCCAGTCACTACGGTAATCCAGAGTTCTCGTAGAGAACTATGGATAACGGCTCCTCTCCCCGCGCGCACAATACGGCGCGCGGGGAGAGAAGTGAGATGTCAACTATTCACGGCGTATAACCGCCGTGAATAATGAATGTCTACGCCGGCCCCCATGCCCCTGCTCCCGAGCACACGGCTTAATTGCTGGCGAAATACGTCCCGCAATTATTGCCGTGTGAACATAGCCTTAGTGGCCAGCAGTGTCTGGGAGAAGACACCGATCTGGGTAACATCACAGGAGGTACAGCACGGGACCTGAGGCATTGTAGTTCTGCAAGGTCGATTCATTGAGAGTAAAGTGACCTGTATAGAGGTCCCATGGCGTCAAGCCCATCTCCAGAGAAGAGCCTACTGGAATAGTCAGGCAGCACAGTGAGGTGAAAATAAGGAGAGTCCCTCGCTGTACTGTGTGTGCTGAAACTGCTGGGTGTCATTGCACAAGGAAACTGTACAGGTGAAGACAGTATTGAGAGCCAGCAGTAAAGGCCTCGTTAACCCCGTATAAAACGTGTTTGACATTATTACCACCGGTGCATCACACGCCCCACTCCACACCTCTCCCCGCAATACAAAAGGACTCTGGTAAGAGTGGTTGCAACCGGCAACGGGCAGTCGCAGTTGGGTGCCCTGTTCCCCTTAAATTGACTTGCATATACAAGTCAGTTCTCATCTATCATATACCTTATCCAGGTCAGCTTCTTCTCTATATAACCAATATATCAGAGCTCAGCTTTCTCCTTATTAACCCTTATATCACAGAGCTCAGTTCTCTCCTCTATATATAACCCTATTATCACAGAGTCGTTCTCTCTCTATCATATAACCATTATCACAGAGCAGTTCCTCTCCTTATCAAATAACCTTATTATCCAGAGCTCAGTTTCTCCTCTATCATTTATCTATATATCACAGGCTCATTTCTCTTGATTTCTTAACTCTATTAACACAGAGCTCAGTTCTTCTCATCATATATCGTTATCCAGGTCAGTCTCTCCTCTTATAACTATATATCACAGAGCTCGCTCTCTCCTTATCATATAACCTATATATCACAGGCTCACTTCTCTCTTATTATAACCCTAATTTACAGAGTCGTTCTTCCTCTATTATTAACATATATATCACAGCAGCTTTCTCTCATTATTTAACATATATATACGCTAGTTTCTCTTATTATTTACCCTATATTCAAGAACTACTTCTCCTCTTCATATAACCCTAATATCACGGTCAGCTTTTCTCTATCATTAACCAATTATCTCAGAGCTCAGCTTCTCCTCTATCAATAACCTATATATAAGAGCTCGTTCTTCTCTATCATATAACCCTATCATCACAGAGCTCAGCTTCTCTCCTCTATCATATACCCTATATATCACAGAGCCAGTTCTCTCCTTTTCATATAACTGTTTATCACGAGCTCAGCTTCTCTCCTCTATCATATAATCCTATATATCACAGAGCTCATCTTCTCTTCGATTATCATATAACTCTATATAACACAGAGCTCAGCTTCTCTTCTCTATCATATAACTCTGTATATCACAGAGCTCAGCTCCTCTCCCTCTATCATATAACCCTATATATCACAGAGCTCAGCTTCTCTCCTCTATCATATAACCTATATATCACAGAGCTCAGCTTCTCTCCTCTATCATATAACCCTATATATTACAGAGCTCAGCTTCTCTCCCTCTATCATATAACCCTATATATCACAGAGCTCAGCTTCTCTCCTCTATCATATAATCCTATATATCACAGAGCTCAGCTTCTCTCCTCTATCATCTAACCCTATATATCACAGAACTCAGCTTCTCTCCTCTATCATATAACCCTATATATCACAGAGCTCAGCTTCTCTCCTCTATCATATAACCCTATATATCTCAGAGCTCAGCTTCTCTCTCTCTATCATAATACACTATATATCACAGAGCTCAGCTTCTCTCGTCTATCATATAACCCTATATATCACAGAAGCTCAGCTTCTCTCCTCTATCATATAACCCTATATATCACAGAGCTCAGCTTCTCTCCTCTATTATATAACCCTATATATCACAGAGCTCAGCTCTCTACTCTCTATCATATAACCCTATATATCACAGAGCTCAGCTCCTCTCCTCTATCATATAACCCATATATCCAGAGCTCAGCTTCTCCCTCTATCATATAACCCTATATATCACAGAGCTCAGCTTCTCTCCTCTATCATGTAACCCATATATCACAGACTCAGCTTCTTCCTCTATCATATAACCCTATATATCACAGAGCTCAGCTTCTCTCTATTATCATATAACCCTATATATCACAGAGCTCAGCTTCTCTTCTCTATCATATAACCCTATATATCACAGAGCTCAGCTTCTCTCTTCTATCATATAACCCTGTATATCACAGAGATTCTCTCCCTCCATCACATCCTGCTCTGAAGGTTTGTCAAGATTAGAAAACCAGGGTTGACATGTTTGAACCTGGTGCTAACTCTCCAGTTCTACCTCTGTTTTTAATAGTGTACTATGCAACAGAATGTATGAAAATGTCTCCCAGCACTTTATACTGTATTTTTCGGACTATAAGACGAACTGGACTATAAGACGCACCTAGGATTTAGAGGGGGAAAAAAGGAAAAAAAAATTGAAGCAAAAAATGTGGGCTGAAGTGTAGTGCTTTGTGGATACGTGTGAGTTTTTGATCACTTTTTTTATTCCAATTTTTGGGGATATTAAATGCCCAAAAAACCACAATTTTGGTGTTTGGATTTTTTTTTTCTTCTATGGTATTCAGCATACGGGATAAATGATGTTGTATATTAATAGATCGTACTTTTAAGGATGCGGCGATACCAAATATGTGTGACTTTTTATTTTATTATATGTAAAATGACAAAAGGGGTGATTTAAACTTTTAATATTTTTTTTTTACTTTTTTTTTACTTTAATACTCAGTCCCCTAGGGTACTTGACTACTAGGGAGGCACACTTCCTTGTCCTATGTAGAGCAGTACTGTTGTACTGCTGTACAAAGGACTTTCATTCATTACCTATTACACCCTGTCATAGGTGCACATACATGGCAGCTGCAGAAGCCTGCATAAGGCTTCCTGCCGCCATGACAACCGATCGCTGATCAGACAGAGGGGTGGTGCACATCTATGCATTTCCCAGATATCCTAAATATCTTATCCTAAATATCTCTAGGAGAGCTGATATTCTTCATATCCCATATTGAGGACTTGAACACGTGCTGTTATATTTCCCTGCGGTTCACAACTGACTGCTTGGGGACTCAGCAGCGGAACAAGCTGGGATGAGCACAATATTATTATAGCACCTTTCTAAAAAATTGGATTTCTGAAACCACACAGTTTGTGAACTGTTCACGTGCTTCTGTGCTGAAAAATGACTGTTCCATTGCAAATAAGTGACATAGAAACTTCAAAATACTACCTGCCATGAATACGAGAGGTGAACATCGGATACAAAGTGTGCAAAGACAGCCAACAAACTACAGTGGAGCAGCCCACTGCCAAATGAACCAAGAGTGTCTAAAACAACAGTTCAGTAAACCCTAAAGCATATGGGGCTCCAAAGCAGACAGATGTCACTTCACCTCTGATAATGTAGTTGCATTTGGTGAAATTTTTTTTAATTTTGACAGTATTGGAACTGGACTTGTACTGATTGGCAAAAGGTTGCCCTCTCAGATGAGTCTCATTTTCTGCTTAATAAAATGGATGAACATTGGCATCTTAGACGAGAGCCATCAACAAACACCCTGCAACCATTGCTTGAAGAACACAAGCTGGTGATGGCAGTGTTATATTCTGGGG
Source organism: Phyllomedusa bahiana (assembly GCA_025379985.1). Taxonomy (NCBI): domain Eukaryota; kingdom Metazoa; phylum Chordata; class Amphibia; order Anura; family Hylidae; genus Phyllomedusa; species Phyllomedusa bahiana. Next base: position 67,585 of record JAODAL010015526.1, read on the forward strand.
AATGGTTTCATGAAATTCTTTGGGTCCACTCATCCATGTGGAAGGCACTCTCAACCAATATGCATATGAATCTATCCTTACAGATCACATACACCCATACATGCTGATTGTCTTCTCTCCGCAAATGGAATATTCCAATAAGAAAAGGAGGCATGTCTCACAGTTAGATGTGTTATAAAAGCATAAACAAGACGTCCAAATGGCCGAATTGAGAATAAATTTTTGTGTTGGCGCTATGGCTCCTCCCCCACGCACCCTCCCAGCTGTGGGATGCAGTCAGCATGGCTCCAGACACCTGTGACAAATTACCAGGACCTTACTAAGTCATTCCTAGCTCATCTAGCTGCTGTCTATGCTGCACATAGTGGTAACACTCTGTACTAGCTGATGGTCATAATAATCTGACTTGACTGTGTATGTGTTTGTATGTATGTACTATATAGCAGTACCACGTGTGTGCAGTGTAGTACTAACATTAATGTGTATGTTATAGCATGCTTGCCAACCATCCATTTTTTGTGAAAGACTCCAACAAACTAAGATGCAAATGGGGGTGGGCTTATGCAAGGCCTGTTCCCTAAATAGTGTTCCCATCATTCCAGGAGTATTCCAGGACGGGGCCAGACATGGGGGCGCAGCTCATAATGGGAGGCCCCACATGACCCGGTGCGCCGTCCGGAGCGTGGGGTGAGGGGCCGGCATATAAAGCCGGGCCCCGAGCAGCGGGGGCTCAGAAGCGTGGGAGCATCAGTGAACAGTCCCACCCTCCTGTCCTTAAAACAGGGGGTGGTGTTGGGGGTGGTGGGTGTTTTGGTTTGTGGCTGGAATTGTTGGGTGATGTTGTTTGGGTGGCGCTCATTGTTGATGTAGGAGATGATTGTCGCACTGGCTGGCAGGTTGGGGTCCTTGGAGTCGGTGGAAATTAGCGGGGGAGTCAGGCTCGGCTTGGCTCCAGTTTTTTCGATGGACCAGTCTGGCGAAAGTTGGGGATCCACAGGGCGGCGTCATTGGGTGCAGGTGATGAAATGGTGAGCCGCCCTAGGTGGCTTTTGGTGCCCTGAAGCTGGGGGTGACGGCTGGGGGCAAACTGCGGAGAGAAAGAGTAGGAATTTCTCGCCAGACTCGGGTGGTTGGATAATTTTTTGGCTCCAAGGACCTCAGCCCCAAGTTGGTTCTTTTAGGGTTGTTTCGGAAGGTGTGGGAAGGTTTTGGGGGTGTATTGGGTTGGAACAAATGGGTGGTTGGGGATTGATACTCATTTACGTGTTAGTCATTTGTTATTTATTTATTTATTTGTCTGTTAATAAAATGGCTGCTGTGGACAATTTATCCAATACAGGTATCGTCTTTATTTGAAGGGTTCTGGGGGGGATTGGTGTATCGACTACAGCGGCAAAGGATAGGTGTTGCTCAGGGTCATGGGGCAGAGCTAATATCTCCCAGATTTGGGAGATAAGAGATTGATAAGTATGGCTTACAGTGGCATGATGTATGAATTTGTGTGATATAGTAAAACATATTTATGGCTGTAATATAGCACCACTATACATTTAGTTTTGGTAATCTAAATTATAGTTGTAGTCTTATCCCAGTAAATGCATTTTAACCTTTCTTCTAGTGTAACTTTGCATTACCAATTCAAGAACTTCTCGAAGGCCCTTAGAGAATGTACGCTGTGGAGTAACTTAAGGCATAACACTCTGCCCTGAAGAAAATGTAATAAGAAAGGTGGTGACTTTCTGACCGGACCAACAGGGGCTTTCTGTAGAGTCAACTCCCTATTCAATCTTTCTCATATCCACTCTTCATTACAGCTGTATATTGCCAAAAGTGTTGAGCCTTTGGACCCAGAAGTAAAAGGATCTTGAATGTATATTATTTTTAAATATACTGTATAAAGTATATATGTTGCATAAGCACAATTACTGTGGTGCCTGAAATTTGTGAACCCTTCAGTATTTTCGACATTTCTGTGTAAATTTGACCTAAAACTACATCATATTTTTCTGCAAGTACTAAATTTCGATAAAGAGAACTAAATAAAAAAAGACAAAAATATTAGACTTAATCATTTATTTATAGAAGAAAATCATCCAGTATCACATATCTGTGATTACCGAAAGTACAGGCTCAGCCTGGCCCACTGGGGAGTTGGTTGGGCCTCGTGCTCCAGTGGCGAAACTACCACCACCACCACAGGGGCCCGGCTGCGCATCCTGCTTCAGAACAGGTAAATGTCCTTGATTCCAGGGACTGAGTGGTCTTAGCGGAGAAGAGCGTCTACAGCGCTCTTCTCCGCTATTCAGCATGGTAAGCCTAAGGTCTTAGGCCACAAACCTACCAGTCATCGGCGTCACATCATCGCATTATTGCGTCAGCTACGCCGGGCTTCACTTAAAGTAGGCCTGCTACTGGGAAACGGGAGAGAGAGTTTATTGTTTTTTCTTTTCTATGAGTAATGGGACTCTACCTTCCACCTACCGAGGGGCCCACCCACCACCTATCTACATGGGGTCCACCATCACCTCATCTTTAACTGGGATCCACCTACAACTTGCCTAATTGGGCCCCACTACCTACCTAAGGGCTATATGCCTACTTAACTGGGGCCTTCCTACTGCCTACCTATTTACATGTGACCCGCCTAGCTACCTGGGGCCCACCTATCACCTGCATACTTAAATAAGAGGGGCCTACTTACTTGAGGTCTGCCTTTCTACCTAACTGGGGTCTACCAATCTATCTCAGACCGACCCACCAACCTGCCTGGGGCCAGCCTGCCTACCTAGGGCCTACCAACTTATCCAATGGGGGTCTATTTACCTAAATAGTACCTACCTAGATTGGTGTGACTTTGTCCATTTACGTAACTACCTAGGGCCTTGCCTACCAACCTATATGAGGCCTTGCCTACCTACCTGGTAATATGACATAGGCCATAGATGTAGCACAATCTCCAGGGTTTTATTCTGTCCCCCTTCCCCTCCCCCGACCCTAGAAGACTGTGCATCTAAGCTATGGCCTGCATCCGCTATCCCACTCCTGGGAAATTTGTACAGAGGTAGGAACAGTTAAAGAGGTGCTAAAGAATTGATAATTTTAAGATGTTTGTGTGTAAACTCTGTAAGGATGAGTGGAGAAGTCGTCGGGGACGTCTGGACAATATGCAGAAGAAAAAAAGAGAAAGAATGACTCATGAGAGAAGAGAATGTCTCATCAGCTCATCTCCTGTGAGACCCTGGATATCAGGGGTTATTTTGCTTTTGTTTTGGGTCAGTGCAGTATTCACTGTCATGTGATGCAAGTTGAGTTGGTGTCCGAACAGTATATGGACTTTGTATGGCGGTATTGTAGATATCGGGACTTGTATAATGGCAGTGGGGTTTTCACTCTTACTTTCCTGATTGTGTTTATATTGTTGTCTATTTTAGAGAGTGACAAAGTGCCTGTCCAGGGGGAAAACTTGGAAGTGGATACCGTATGTGGGCAGGTACGGGGTGGATATTGTGTGTGGGCTGGTGTGTCTATGAAAAATGTGTAATTCAGACAGGCAGACATGTGCGACTGATGTGTGAGACAGACAGAAACAGGTATGTGACTCACTTGGTATTGTGTACTGCACAATACAGTCCTGGTTTGTCACTGTAATATGTGGTAAAATGCACACATTTATGTCCGAGAGGCCTAAACATTAACAGTTAATATTTTCATGTATAGTAGCTGTAGGGAGGGCCCCAAGATCAACTCCCCTAGTGGTCCCAAGGCCCCCCAGTCTGACACTGCAAAAGTATGTGAACCTTTAGGATTAGCAGATAATTTGAAAGTGAAATTTGAGTTAGGTGTTTTCAATCAATAGGATAACAAGCAGGTGTTAGTAGGCAACCGGTTTATTTAAAGAACAGGGATCTATCAGTCTGAACTTCACAATACATGTTTATGGAAGTGTTTTATGGTATAAACTAAGAAGTTTTTGAGGACCTCTAAAGAAGAGTTGTTGATGTGCATGTGGTAAAAAAAGGTTACAAAACCATCTCTAAAGAGTTTGGATTCCTCCAATCTACGGTCAGACAGATTAAGTTGGTATACTAACTTTTAAGTATCACTGTACCTACAAACAAAAATAATGGTGTCCTTCATGTACATAGATTGCTGCTCACTAATTTTAGGTTTATCTTATAGATGTAGCATAGTTGAAAATCAAATAGATCTTCGTCTTTTGTTCCTCATGAGATCTCTCTGCAAACTCCAGACAAAATTGATACACTTTATTATGCTTGATGCGAGACCTGAGGGACAGTGCATGACTTGAGCATTCAATACCCACCAAAAAAAGAGAGGTATAACCCCCACCGCCATCAATATCACTGACCATTGACCATACCATAGAATATACTTGGAAACTGCCCAAAAATTCTAAGTGGTTCAAAATGTGAAAAAAATGCACGTTTGCGGGGGTTTTGTTTTCACGGCAGTCAATCTTTGGTATAAATGATGTGTTATCTGTATTCTACAGGTTGATATAAATCTAGCAATACTAAACATGGTCAGTTTTCATTATTTTTTGGCACTGTAAAAAAGATCCTAACATTTTCTATTTTTTACATTTTGGCTGCAGCGCCATTTTCTGTGACCAATACGTTTTTTTTTACTAACAGACTGAAGTGTACTTTTTATTGGTACCAGTTTGTAATACATGCAACATCTTTGATCTATTTTATTCCAATTTTTAGGGGATGTGAAATGACCAAAAACATAAATTGTATGTTACATTTTAATAAATTTGACTTTTTCAGATGCTCCGATATCAATTATGAGTAACTTTTTTATTATTATTATTATTATTATTATTATTATTATTTTTTTTTTTTAGAAAATGGCAAAAGGGGGGTGATTTGAACTTTAAATTTTTTTATACTTTAAAACAAAATTTAGCTCTACTACTTTGACAAACAGCCCTGTTTCATGCGTAGTTTATATAGTTTATAATACAGTGTATGTACGGATTTAGCAAAATTTAATTTGACCATGATATCACGGCTTTACATGTTATTTGATCTTAGATCACAAAAAAAGCCATTGTAAGCACTTGGGTAAAGCTTGATATTAACTTTCTGTGCTCTAGATTGGCTGTCTTTTTCATTGGGCACACTAGGAAGTTGACCGGGGACTCAGTAGTATAGGGGAACGGGCAGCCAGAGGTATTCCCCAAGTATCCATAGCACAGGTCTTAGATTTCCGGGTCAGCTCTCCTTATTTAACTGTTTGTGCATCCTAAGGATGCCATCGACTCCCTGCCTCGCTAATAATTTTGTAGACTGCAGGTTGCTTAAAGGGGTTTTACTACGAAGTAAAATTGACGTGGGAAGCTTGCAAATTGAATAATAAACATTTTCACCATTCATCATTATTAAAAATTCTGCACCGTTTTTGTCTTAGCTGCTCCTTTAGTGATCCATTGTTTACAGCTCGTCTCCAGGGGAAACAACCAGGACTGAGAGCTTCTCAGTCCTGGTTAGACATGCTCAGACATTACCTCTCCTCTCAGGCAGCTACTGAGTGTTCAAACCCCAGGAGCTGTCATTCTCCTCCCGTCCTCTGTACTAATTAATAATTAGTCAAACAGTGCAAATAAATAAAACAAAAGAAATCTCAGTCAGGTCTGTGCATTGACAAAGAGAAAAAAAAATCCACAGGTTTGGTTTCTGCAGGGATTTGAACCTAGAACTCTTGTGCTTTGAGGCAAAACATTTACCACTGAGCTACATGGTAGCTACTCACAGCTCCATACATAAACAGACCTTTATTTGACTAGAGAGAGGAAAGGCCTGGTGATGTCATCCTGCTGGTCACATGATATGCATTTCAAACAAATCACATACGCCCCCTTCTGAGCACACCGAGCTGAAGAGCTGGATGCAGGAGGTATGAAATGAGATCGTGTCAAAACCCCTTTAAGACAGAAATTATTTTCTGTTCCATTTAATGTAGCCAGTATTGAGGATGTGGGCCTTACTTACCTAGACTCCTACTTACCTGGGGCCCTTTAAACTTAATTTCCTACCTTGGTTCCTGTCTTTCTACCTACCTATCTTTGTATGTATTTTTTCTATAATACATTTTATTTCATATAAATAGATCTATAAATACCCCAGTAATGTCATTGATGTTTTGCCATCTGCTGGAGGAATATGGGCATGACTGGGTGTGCTTGAAGGTTGTTAGAAGCATGGCCTGGTGTGATGTCATGTGCTTGGGATTGTTAGAAGCATGGCCTGGTGTGATGGCATGTGCTTGGGATTGTTAAAAGCATGGCCTGGTGTGATGGCATGTGCTTGAGGTTGTTAGAAGCATGGCCTGGTGTGATGGCATGTGCTTGAGGTTGTTAGAAGCATGGCCTGGTGTGATGGCATGTGCTTGGGATTGTTAGAAGCATGGCTTGGTGTGATGGCATGTGCTTGAGGTTGTTAGAAGCATGGCCTGGTGTGATGTCATGTGCTTGGGATTTAGTCCCGTTCACCGCTTATTTGCCAGACAGGATTGCGCCGTATCCGCGCGGTTGCGCTTCAGTCGGCGCCAATCCGTCGGGAGTCATTCGGTAATCCACTGCTCTCAAGAGACATGTGATCCGTCGCTCTCCCCGTCGGCAAATCCCTCGCGGGGGGAGAAAGTGACATGCACATTATTACGGCGCGGTAGCGCTCGTAAAAATGCATTGTCTATGGGCGAGCGCGCCCCGCCGCGCTCGGCCCGCCCCGTCGCCCGTATTCAGGCGGATTTGTGCGCTCAATACGGCGCACAAATCCGCCGTGAATAGACAGTGAACACGGCCTTAGAACTTGGCTGGTGTGGATGTGCTTGAGGTGTTAAAGCATGGCCTGGTGTATGGCATTGCTTGGGCTTGTTAGAGCATGCTTGGTGTGATGGCAGTGTTGGGATTGTTAGAAGCATGGCCTGGTTGTGATGGTGTGCTTGAGATGTTAGAAGCATGCTTGGTGTGATGGCATGTGCTGGATTGTTGACATGGCTTGGTGTGATGGCAGTGTTGAACGTGTGTTAGAAGCATGCGGTTGATGCATGTGCTTGGGGTTTTGAGAAGCATCTCCTGGTGTGAAGTAATGTGCTTGGGGTTGTTAAAAAGCATGGCCTGGTGTAATGTCATATGCTTGAGGCTGTTAGACACATGGTCTAGTGTTATGGCATGTGTTTGGGGTTGTTAGAGTTGTCACTTGGTATGATGGCATGTGCTCGGGGTTGTTATAGGTGTCAACTGGTGTGATGTTATGTGCTTGGGGTTGTTACAGGTGTCACTTGGTGTAATGTCATATGCTTGAGGCTGTCATACACATGGTCTAGTGTTATGTCATGTGCTTGGGGTTGTTAGACGCATGACCTGGTGTGATGTCATGTACTTGGGGTTGTTAGAAGCATTTCCTGGTGTGATGTCATGTGCTTGGGGGTTGTTAGGGCATGTCCCCGCGGTCCAGGTTTTCACCCGGTTTGCAGACGGTTTTCGGTTTTCATCTGTAAACCGGGTGTCAACCTTTTACATGGACTTCAATGGAAAATCCGTGCAGTGGGGACTGCACGCCGGACGGTTCTTTAGATTGTCAGCAGTCAGAAAAACATAGAACATGTTCATTCTTCAGCCCTTTTTTCGGGCGGAACATGAACATGTCCGCACGAAAGGGGAGGGCTTGATCCGCAAACCACGGACAAAAGCCGCCCCCTTGCATGCCGTATACACGGCTCCTAAACAGAGCAAATACCGGTCGGGATTTCTGACCAGTATTTGTCCTGTGCCGTGTAAACGGCCCCTTAGAAGCCTAGCCTGCTGTGATGCCATGTGCTTCAGCAGGTTTCAGTGCACTACTTTACCAGGGCCCCTTAATGCAATTAAGACAGCCCTAGCTGTGATACCATAGTATATTATCTGCCAAGCCTAACTTTGCTAGAAATATATTCGATTGCATTTAAAGGAGTCCGCCATATAGACCTGATACAATATAAACTAGATAAACACAGAAAAGTACACAAGGATCCATCACTGTGATCTGTACTGTAATAACGTGTGTACAGCATCAAGTGGAAAACCCCTTTAAATCCTTGCAGTTTGTTTAAGCAGAGTTGTTAATCTCCACGTATATAGGTGCAGTGCTTCCAGTCTTCCATAAATCTCACTACCAAGAACATGACATAAGACAGATGCAACACGTCCAGGAATGAAACTATTCCCTCAGCACTTTTTTTGCCAATTGTTGTAAATATGACCAGAATAATTATGAGCCTCTGTATTTCTACAAATGAGATTGTACATCCCTTGCCAAATATCCCTATCTGGGAAAGATCCCAATGTGTTATATGACAAAGGCGGCCGAGCCAAGAGTCTTAGTCATGGCAGTTTTACAGTAGCTTTTAAATGGAAAAATGTCCATATCGTTGGCGTCTGCTTCATACTGTATATTAAACATTGATCGTCCAAAATGGATTCTTGCCCATAATTTAGCTCCTTGTCCAATTACTACACTTTTATATTATCTAGCCGCCCATCACTGACGCTTTACGATTTCACATTAGATGTGTCTAGATCCTTTTCGGTTTCCTTTTTTTCTCTTGATCTTTATGACTCAGCTCGTTTGTGACAGACTTACTCACCGGAGGCTATGGCGTATGAAACATGGAGGCTTATTACGCTCCACAGAAGCGGGGGGTACGTTGTAAAATAATTGATTCAAGCTGATAGCAAGCCTTCTTGAGGTTAGGCTGTACATTACCTCATGAAATTTAATGTGTAACACTACATTAATATAGGATTGAGCACAGCTGTGACTAATCACCTCAGAAGAAAGTTAATGGAGGTTGCCGATGAGAATTTACATAAATGGAAATCCAAAATGTGTTGTTCGAAGTAAAGAAGTTAGATTAAAAACAGGAGGAGGCAGGTGGAAAAGGCATAAAATGAACAGAACTGTGTCAACATGAAAGGTCATTTACAAGGAATGAAGAGTGGAATGGGACATTACTGAACTTATTTGCCCAAGCAGTGTATTTAAAGAGGACCTGGCACCTCTCCTGATAAGTCTTTTTTAGTAAATAGTTGTATATGAAATAACAATTCTATAGTAAGTTTTCTTCAAATTCTGCATGTTCCTCTGTTATTCCTCCAAGATGTATGTGTGTCTTTATATGCTCTGACATTGTCCAATCAATGCTGTGAGTACCAAGCATTGTAGAGACACATCCCTTTGACAAGGGATATATATTTATTTTATTACTAGATTTCCAAAAGTAGAAAAAACAGAGGAATGGTACAACACAGTATTCTAAGAAAATGTGATCCAGAATTTATATTTAATAGAGCATTACTTATTAAAATACACTACTCACCAAAAGTTAGGAACATTTGGCTTTTGGTTGAAATTTCAGAATGATCATAAAATTTCTTGACATTTTTTTAAATGGTTTTGCACAACTTGCTGATCTTTAAGAAAAAGCTTAATGACAAAATTCCCAACAGGTGTTTGATCCCTGAATCGCTCAATTAATGTAGGAGATCAATTTGAATTGAGATTTCAACAGTCCTCCTCATCATGATATTCAAATTTTGACATCATTAGACCAAGACAACACCTTACACTTGATCAACAGTACCTTTAGCAGGATGCTGTCAGAGAGAAGTGGCCACTGAACTTACAGAATGCTGAGTGTCAGCAGGTTGCAACAGAGATACAGAGAAACTGGAAGGGTCACAGAAAGGCAATGAAGTGGATGTCCTTTGGCTCCATTACATACTGATGATCACTTCATTGTAAATAATACCCTGCAGAATCGGATGATGAGTGTTGCACAACTCCAAGCATGTTAAAGGGAGGTGAGAGGCAACCAAATGTCATGTTAGACAATTTTTAACTGTTCAAGACCTGGCTTATGCATGGTGCTCTCCAGCATCGTTGGCGGCCATCATTTCTGCTCAGAGTGAATTTACTTTCATCACTGACCAGGACTGAGGACTGGTCCTTCGTCCAGTGTAGATGCTCCCTAGCCTTTACAAGATGATGATGTCTGTGCCTGGTAGTGTGGGCAGATCACATAGCATGCAGACCACGCTGATGTAAATGGTTACAAATAGTCTGATGTGACACTTGGTTGCCTCTCACCTCCCTTAAATGTGTCAGGAGTTGTGTGGCTTCATTATCCAAAGGACATCCACATCTTTTCCTTTCTGTTAGTCTTCCAGTTTCTCTGTATCTCTGTTACAACCTGCTGATGAAGCTGTGACACTCCATGCTCAGTGGCCACTTCCGTCTGAAAGCATGCTGCCTGAAGCTTTGCAGATGAGGTACTGTTGATTAATTGTAAGGTGTTGTCTTGGTCTCATGATTTCAAAATTTGAACAGCTTGATGAGGAGGATTGTTTAAATCCCAATTCAAATTGATCCCCTAACTTTATTGGGCAGAGCAGGGGGTCAAACACCAGTTGTGAATGTTGCCATTAAACTCCTTGCTACACATCAGACATTTGTGCAAAAAGTACTTAAACACTGTACAGTTGGACATGTGCATTCTAAAGTTAAGAGATTTAGTTCATTTTTTTTTTTTAAAAATTTAGAAATGTTATGCTCATCCTGAAAGTTTAACCAAAAGCCAAACATCCCTAGCTTTTTGTGGTGTAGATATGCCAGGAAAGCTGAAAGGATATCTTTAAGGTGCTCCTCCACTCTGGTCTTTAAGAGGATTTACATAAAATGTCAACTCTTCTACACATGACTCCTTTTAAACACCACAGCTAGTCACTTCAGTGTCATATAATTGCTACCGCAGGATAGTTCACAGTCTAGTGTAAATACCACTGGCGGTCCGTCCACAGTCTAAATGCTAGCGCCGGTCAGCCCCACAGCCCCTTTAGTAAAAAAGCTACCGCCGCAATCCACAGCTAGTGTAAATGTAATCGCCATCAGCCCACATCTATTTAAAAATGCTACCAAAACGATCAGTCCACAGTCTAGTGTAAATGCCACCACTTGTCAATCCACAACTTAGTGTAAATGCTACAGCCAGTCTGACCACAGCCTAGTGTAAATGCCACCTCAAGTCAGTGCACAGTTTACTGTAATTACCACACTGGTCAGTCCACAGTCTAGTGTAAATGCCACCTCTTGTTAGTCCTCGTACTAATCTACATGCCACCTCAAGTCAGTCCACAGTCTTGTGCAAATTCCACTGCCAGTCAGTCCACACCCTTTGCAAATTCCACCCCAAAAGCCCAAAGGGAAATTCCCCACATCAAAAGTGAAAATTATCAGCCATTTTGCCACCTTTAGTGTTAATGCTACAGCCAGTCTGTGCCCAGTCCCAATAATTTCCCCAGGACAGTCAATAGCCAAAAGCATATTTTTGTTTTATGTGGCAACACTTATTTTTAACTTGGTAACCAGAAATATCATTTTACACATGAACTGTGGATTAAAGAGAATCAGTTGCATCCCTTGTCTTTTTTGTAAATAACAAACGGGAACTCTTCTGTAATAATTTGTTGTGTTTCCTCTTTTAATTCATTCAGAAAGTATTAATAAATTTCACATTTGTCCATAGCCACCATCCCGGCCCAGGGGTGGCTTGGCACTATGCTACCGTCCTCTGCAGTTTTTTTGCCTGTGCTGACACTTGTTACCCGTTTCTCTAGGGAGCTCTGTGAAATTTAAAGGGTCAGCATGTTGGTGACTGGTTATTCACCGAGCGCTTATCCTGCATCCTGTTTCTACTCTCTATGCACTCTGCCAGTCGGTTGGTGTTCTTCAGCGTTGTTAAAGAGAGTAATTGCACTATCATTGTTATTACTGTGTATGAGACCTCTTGCCGTTGCTACTGACTACGTTGCCTGCTTCCTTCTCTTACCTTTCTGCCTGTACTTGACTAAACTCCTGTCTGCAGATTCTGTTTAATGCTGCACCACCACTGCAAGCAAGTTGCCTCATTTGCAATCGAAATCCTTCACTTTTCCCCATATTGAGAAAAAAAATTGAATAGGGGGCATTGCTCTATTTCTTTTTTTGGCACCCAAACTAAAGCTTGGTTACTCCCTATCTCCACACTACTGGTGGCCTTATCTTGTTCAAGACGTCAAATACTATTTTCTCTCTCTCTGGACCCATACCACAATGGACCACGATCTTCCAATAATACTGTCATCTGGGTGGTAACGGATTGTTTCTCCAAAATGTCACTTTTTGTGCCTCTGCTTGGTCTACCTTTTGTTTAACTCTCCGTCCATTTCTTCCAGCAAATTTTACGCCTGCATGGACTGCCTCTTAATATTGTTTCATACCGAGGGGTACAATTCGTATCTAAGCTCTGGCATGCCCTTTGTTCCCGTCTCCAACTCAAGTTGGACTTTTCCTCTATATACCATCCGCAAACCAATGGACAAGTTGAAAGGGAGAATTAAGTCCTTGGTAACTACCTGCGCCATTTTTTCTCTGTTCGTCAAGATGACTGGTCCTCAGTTGGGGTACTGTCCCGAGTCGCGCCATGCCAGGACGCGGGAGCACTCATGCTTTGTCCCCTCTGGTCCCTATTTTTCACCTCCCCACGCTCCTTCTCAGTTGTAGTTACCTATTCCATGCTGGTGCATGCTCACCCTTTCCCAGGGAAGCGCCAGACTTTGTGAGATTTAAAGGACCAGCTTGCCGAAGATTGGTTAATCACCAGGCGTTAACCCTATATACTGTTTCCACTTTCTGCACAATCTGCCAGTCCATTGGTGTTCTTTGGAGTTTTAAGAGACTACATTGCCTGCTGCCTGCCCTGACCTTTCTGCCTGTCCCTGACTAAGTTGCTGCCTGCGAATTCTGTACCACACTGAAACCCGACTGCAACTCACATTGGGTGTAGTGACCTGGGAGTCTCCCGTCACATAAGTCCAACCGGCCTTGCGGTGGGCTCCGTCGAAAATTGATGAACCCCCTTAGATTTAAATTTTTTTGGCGTCCTTTATTCCACCCTTGGGGGGGGCCCTGTGGATTTCATTTTGGGGTTTCGTAACAATGATTCAGTCAGCTGGGTGTTACCATTCCAGTTTTTAAAGGGGTGTGTCCCGCCACGTGACGCGCACTGATTGGACAACACACACGTGCCAACTTTTGATGACCCCCGGGGAAGTTAAAAAAATTCCTCAGAATAGTTATTTCACAGGAAACATGCAGACATATCAGGAATGGCCTTTGTAACTTCAATCAGACTTGTATCCATGAGATAATCCTGTAAATAGTGGAACAGTCTAAAATTGGGAACCAGAGATATTGGCAGCCAGGGTTGTAATAAATAGATATGAAAAGTTTTGCTTTAGAGTTATTACTCTGTAGTCACAGAAGGTAAATTACGGAACCTCCTTTATCCTCCATTAAAAGGGACTTGTCAGCAGACCCATTTCTTGGTTTTCTTGATCCATGTTAAAGAGCATAAAAAAGTTAATGTTTTGAGTAGAAGTAATGAACTGTGCAATTCTGTCTATAGTTGCACGCCTATAAAACGATTGAAAGCTGCGATAAAATACAATGTGAGTCTAGGTTGTTGGGTAATGAGCACTGTGGGAGATTCGAAATGTCACAGACAAGTGTCTTTATGCTGCATCACTTCAGTTCCAGCTTTTACAATAGTTAAAGCCCATTGGGAAAATGCTGAAAGACATTTGCCTAATATCTATTACATACTACGGCTCCAAACCTTAAAATTAATGCTTTTCACAAGTAGCTGCACCCTCTTAGTGTTTCTATGTGCGCTCGATGGATGGTACCTGACTTTTGCATACTTTCTTGGCCTAAGTCATGTTTACTAAGATATAAAAAGAAACTACTTAGGGATTAGTAATCTTTTTTTTTACCTATAAAGCATCGTATCATGGTTGTGGTAAACAGTAATACTGCTAAATAATACTAAAACTGGGATGCTACAAAACCAAAAAAAAACAAGAACACATCAAGTAAATGGTCACAGTGTAAAATAAGGATATTATCAATGGACCATATTCCATATAATGTAGCAGTGGGTCTTTATACTTTTGCAGTGAATGATTTAGAGCAGCGAAAACATGCATTGGTTTTCCACTTATTAGCAAGTTACCTTGACCAGCATGTCCAGGAGCCTAACCTTGCATATGGTTGGTGTTATGCATCAGATTTGAGTTGGGCTTCTCCATAAAAGCAGAAACTCATTTTGAAAATGGCAAAAGTCAACCAATAGAAAGGCGAAAAAATCATGTGATACCTTTTAGAACCTGAGTATATTTGATGGTAAGCTTTCGAGAGTACTAACTCTCTTCATCAGTCATGATGTTGTACAAGAAACTGAATATTCACAGACTTTTTATAAACATAATATATGAGTCTTCAAAGGATCTTGAAATAACAAAATGTGTCGGACAAAGCGAGCTAGTACTCTCGAAAGCTTACCATCAAATATGCTCAGCTTCTAAAAGGTATCACCTGATGTCTTCATTCTTCTACTACTTTCTATGGCTAACATGGTACAACATTATACTACTAGAAGTCAACCAAAACATACATACAGCAGTATCTAAAAACAGTAGCCAAGACTGAAAGTATTGTTGAACTTCAGAGTCCAGATGGGCAATAGTTATGAATAGAGAGTCTCTTTTAGATTACATAATGATGTAACATGTCAAGTAGTGTTGCTCAAATAGGTCTCTGTTCCATTTGTCACTGCTCCATTTGTCACTTGATTTGGCTGAACTTTAACTTACTTTAACTATAGCCCTAAATTGGGGTAACAGTTTTTAGTGCATTTTTAAATCTTAACTTAAAGTTCTGCAGTATATCAATCTGGCATCACTTACCTTCTGACATTGCTTCTGGTCAAACCTGACCCTATGTTACATTTACTGTAAATTTTGCTAGACTAGAAGTGCCACAGAACCTTATGTTCACATGCAAAACTGCATTAAAAACCTAACGTGTAACACTAATATTGAGAGATGCACCATAGGCATCATTTTGTCAAAAGGGATTTATAGATGTTGTTATGCATGCACAACACACTTACAAATAGATTCACAAGTAAACACAAGTCAGGCACTATCCATCAAACACACACAGAAACACCAAGAGGATGCAGTTACTTGTGGAGGGATCCCAGAGTATTTCTAGCAGCATTAATTTTTACTGATGTTATCTCCCTTAAAGATGGAAATTGAAAAATTCTCATAAAAAATGCCAGCCCTTAAAAAATGTAGTTTTCATAATATATATTTAAATAAAACTTTTCTATATTGTACAAATAATTCCACTATACAATTCACAAATAACACCTCCGTAGAAAAGAACGGCCACAATAAAATCTTTCCAACATATCCATTTATCAGATGCCCCTAACGTTGCCACTGTGTGCCACCATTTTATACTTTGGGGGGATATAAATTACTTTTCCCATTTTAGATTGGTTTTTTTTATTCCTGTAATGTCTTATTATTTGCTTTTATTATATGGCTACACTGCTTTATATTTGGTTTTTGTGTGCATTTTTATCCTTCATCAACTGACACTTTTATATTTTCTGTTTTGTGCATCACAAATAGTTGCTGCATTTTCTTTTACTTGCTTTTATTTGATTGAAACCCAATTTGCAGTAAATTCAGTTTTATATGTGTAGTATTGCTTTCTACAGAAGTCTGCCCTGCACTCCTAATAGAATTTATGACTAATTACCTGGGATCTCATCCATACTACTTAAGTAATTGGATTTTCTAGTTCTTATTAGTCAAATTCATTTATCCAGCTTTTCTGAATAGTTTATGATTGGTAACCAATGAAGATTCCCGTTCTTAAAGCCAGCTGTTCATTTGGAGCTATTTTATTGCTGATGAAACGGCTCTGCAGCAGGTTAATGTAATATCAGTATTACACATGGAACACAAAACACAAAAATAGGAACGATGTGGGGTTTAAAAATAGGAGATCATATTTAGAAGCCATGTATGAAAAAAAGACCCC
>JAODAL010015527.1:0-83583 GCA_025379985.1 Phyllomedusa bahiana
TAACCTGATGTCATTAGATTTCTTGACATGGATTAAATGCCTTTCTTTTCCCATGGTCTGATCTTGATAGATGCAGAAAGCCAGCTTTGTGTAAGGCTATGTCCACACTGCACAGGAAAACGATCGTATCTTCGACGTTTTTCGACTTTTAAAAGCAGTCTCCACAGCTCGTCTTTTCTCTGCCCGTCTTTCGGCGCGGGCGTATTATATAACATGTTGTGTAATACACCAGTGCTTCTCGTTTTCTTGCCGTCTTCCCATACAATACAATTGTATGGGCAACGTTTTAATAGAAAGCGTGACAAAAACCACGGTCCTGCATCAGAGAAAAAACGTCCGCTTTTGGGCCGTTTTTTTGTCCGATGCAGTGTAGACATAGCCCCTAACGAACTGCTGCAGAAATTCAATTTGGGCATTACATTTCTGTGGTTAGTGGCAGCTCCAAGAATTATGTTCACACGGCGTGTTGAATCCGTTTTTCATGTAGTTAAAAACGCATTGAAAACGGCATCCAAAAAATCTATCCAAAAGCGCATCTGCAAATGCGTTTTTCGGATCCGTTTTACAATGCTTTTTCTTTCAAATCACAGACATTCAAATTTTAATCCAATGCGTTTTTCAGATGCGAAAAGCGCATCCAAAACTTACCCAACACATGCCCAAAAGTGTATTGCGTTTTTGTATACGTCTTTTAGGCTCCAAAAGCGCACTCCATTGTTTCCTATGGGGATTTCACTTGCGTAAAACGCAGGTAGAATTGACATGACAATTCTTTTAACGGATCCGAAAAATGCATCGAAAAGACGTAAGTAAACATGCATCGGCGATCACTCGTCTGAACAGCAATGCATGTTTTACATTGAAACTTATGTAAATCACACAGCACATTGTTAGATGTTTTTTGGGTCTGAAAAGCAGTTCCAAAAACGGATCTGAAAAACGCCATGTGAAAATACCCTTATAAAGCAGATTCCTCAAATATAACACATGCTTGGCCTATTTGATCAAAACGGTCTAAACTGCCTTTGTTGCCCACAGCAGCCAATCAGAGTTCGGCTTTCGTTTTTTAAACTGCCCTGGAAAAAATGAAAGCTGAGCTGTGATTGGTTGCTATGGGCAACAAAGACAGTCTAAGTGCTCGTTCACACAGCATTTTGATGCTTCTTTTGGGGCATATTGCATTCCGAATACATCCCTACGTAAGCGTCAAAACGGTCTGTAAAACACTTCCCCTTGACTACAGTGTAAAACCAGCGCTGTCTTTTTTTTTTTTTTTTTGGTGTATGCTGTCTTTGCCTACAAAGAATTGATTTGTCAATCCTTTGAGGCGGATTGCATGCTGATAAAATATAGGAGGCAGAAATCCACGTGGTTTCCACGATTAAATATTCAATGAGGAAACAACGCGTTTTCTGCGCTACAAAATACTTTATGTGAACATCCCCTTACTGTTGTGTGGTATGTCCACATGATAGATGTGGACGCTGATTCTGGGGCAGATTTGCCATGGCTTTACATCGATTGCTTTGGAAAATCAGTGTCGTCATTCAGACAATGCTGATTTCTTTTCAGCGCTGAAAGTTTTACAACGAAGATTTGGCGCTGAAGTTTTCACCGTCCAAATCAGCCATGTGAACACCGTTTTGATAAATGTGGCCCATTGCATCCAAGTGATGAGTTTTTGACAGATATTTGCCTCTAGTATCTCATAAGGATCGACAGTCTAAACCAGTGGTCTTCAAACTGCGGCCCTCCAGCTGTTGGGAAACTACAACTCCCATCATGCCCACTGTTATACAGTATATAAATGCATGATGGGAGTTGTAGTTTCCCAACAGCTGGAGGGCCGCAGTTTGAAGACCACTGGTCTAAACCTATCATTACAAACAGCCCAAACCATTAGGAGGACATGTATGAACTTGGTGCCGACTTGCCAGCTCTACCTCTATTTTTAACAGAGTACGGTCAGACAGTATGTATGAAAATGTCTCGCCGCACTTTATAAACGTGTCCCACTCTACTCTTTGAAACTGGCATGGATTTGCATGACCGTTTCCTGCCAAACCTTGGTGACACGCCCCAT
Source organism: Phyllomedusa bahiana (assembly GCA_025379985.1). Classification (NCBI taxonomy): domain Eukaryota; kingdom Metazoa; phylum Chordata; class Amphibia; order Anura; family Hylidae; genus Phyllomedusa; species Phyllomedusa bahiana. The sequence goes on from JAODAL010015527.1 coordinate 2,084, forward strand.
ATCTTTGGTGCATTCAAAAGAGTCGTGTCTGACACAGATTGTGTGTGCGGTTCATACCTATAGAACAGGGCTGCGACAATTTGGCTCAAAGCATACCAAAAAATGCCACAGTCCTAATCACACATAGTATGTAGTTATCTACAGACCTTGCTTGTTTTTTTGTTTTTTTTTTGTTAAAGCCAAAAATCTATTCGTATAATGATGGTCAAAACACTCTAGGCAACAACAAGATGAATCCAGAAACCAAGATGACTTCAGTTGCAAGTAATAGGGACATATCCAGAAAAAGGACTTTGACCAACCCTTGCCGAAAAGTACTTGGCACTGGATATCTCTACTATATCCTTAGGCTATGTCTACACTGCATCGGACAAAAAGCGGCCCAAAAGCGGCCGTTTTTTTCTCTGATGCAGGACCATGGTTTTTGTCACGTTTTGTGCAAAATCCGCGGTCGCTTCTCGTTTTCCTCACGTCGCCCATACACTTGTATTGTATGGGAAGACTGCAAGAAGACGAGAAGCGCCGGCGTATTATACAACATGTTGTATAATACGCCCCGCCGCCGAAAAGACGGCAGAGAAGAAGACAGGAGCTGTGAAGACTGCAGCTCGTCTTTCCTATTGCCGTCTATGGGGCCGCATGAACGATCTTCGGCGCTTTTGAAAAACGAAAAGCGCTGAAGATACGATTGTTTTCATGTGCAGTGTAGACATAGCCTTACATTTATCATGTTTCTTTTTCTTTGTCTCTCTTTCAACTAGCTGAGTTGTGCAGAAAACAGCTGTGGCCATGTGGCATACCTGTGCTGGTGTTTAATATAGAGAAGGCTGCCTGGTCTTAGAGAGGGCTGTGGTCGTTTCTTATATGTCTGTTTTAGTAAATGCTTGTGTTCCCAGTGAAATTACAGTAGTAGAGAATCTTCTCTTACAACTCTGTCGAACATGTATCAAAAATAATGGTGTACATGCTTTACAACACGATGTGTTTTTAGACCACTTTTAGACACTTCCGACAAAAGGGTGTTGGTTTCATAAAAAGGGGGCGTCTCTTAGAGTACAATGGCATGCACCAACTTTTGGCGCACTTAGTGGCATAAAGTAAGCCAACTTAAAAATAGTATCAAGTTACACTAGACAGGTCTAACGTGTAGCAGATTTAATAAACACTATAATAAATGTGGCACATTGTAAGGGTATGTTCACATAGCGTATTTGCGGGGCGTGCTTTGACGCGTAATTGCACTGCAATATGCCCAAAGTACTCTTTGAGTGCTATGATTTTAAAACGTATTCCCCGGCGCACAGTACACGCTGGGAGCAAATGAGTTTGAATGGTGGCCGGCACAGCGAGCTTTAGAAGTACACACTGGCAAGCGCATGCTTCTAAAACACTCGGCACATAGCGGCGCACACCGCTGTATGCTGGGATAGAGCCATGTGAACATGCCCGAAGACTGTCTAGTCTGTTTACACTCTCTTAAGAGTTAAGGGCTGTTCACACGGCTTATTTTGGGCATGGATTCCAGCCGTATTGAGCGCTGTACTGTGCTGCAGTAAGGCTGGAATCCGTCCCAGCCATTACGGTAATCCACAGTTCTCATAGAGAACTGTGGATTCCGTCTCTCCTCCCCAATCGGCGAATCCGCCGGGCGGGGAGAAAGTGACATGTTCATTATCCCGGCGGGATACGCGCTGTGGATAATGAAAGTCTATGGGGCTGGCGGGCAGTGCCCTCGCCCCTTATTCAAGCCATAATTGCGGGCGGAATCCGTCCCGTCATTACGGCTTGAATAAGCCGTGTGAACCAGCCCTTAGACAGTATTGGTAAATCTCTCTTCTGCGTTGTGCTGTTTCTTTGTTATTCCTCCTAGATATGTATTACTGACACACCATTTTGACACCTGGAATGGTTACACCCAGCTGACAGATTCAGTAATACATTTCTAGAAGGATTTACGGCACGGAGTTAGAAGATGCTCCGGAATTCTTATTTCATTTTCTATAATGGACGTCAGGATTGGCCACAGGTGCTCTTTAAATTGCATTTGACATTTAATAAATGACAAGCTGAAATTATGTACAAGAGGAGATAAAGAGAATTAACATCTGCAAAAAATGTCCTGGATTGCTATTTTATGTCACAGGTCCACTGTAATTGTCGAGATGCTTTAGCATCCTTACATTGGAGCAGTCTTGCATAATGTATGACCGTTTTTGTCCTCTTTGTTCATGTTGCACTTAATGTGGTTTTATCTTATCCAAGAGGTGCTGTACCATTTTGTAATGGCTTAGATGTCACAACTTTCTCTGATCCCAGCTGGTAATGGTGGGTGTCACCTGTAATTAATAACCAGCACCTGTTGGGCATGGAGTGGACTCTGAATATGAAGAAAAACTTGAGATTGGTTTTTACAAAAATATTTTGAATCAAAAAATGTTTAATTTCCAAAAAAATTTCAACTTTTTATTAAGTGGGCAGTTACCAATCTTCGGGTAAAAATCGGGGCCAGATTCACCCTCTCTTGCGGGGTCAACACACCCTTTCACCATTTTCGAGGAAAAATAAAAAAATACAGTGCAAATAAATAAGTAGACAAAAGAACCTCAATCCGCTATGAGCATTGAGAAAAAAAATGTTTGGTTCCTACAGTACCCTATGATGAAAGGCAGAAGTGCTAACCACTCAGCCACATTGTAACTACTTGCAGTTCTTTACATAACCAGACCTTTGACTAGATTGAGCACACTGTGGGGAAAGGCATGGTGATGTCAGCCTGGTAGGTTACATGATATGCAGTTCAAACACATCACACATGCCCCCACTGAAAGCTGCAGCAGGACAAACCAGGCATGAAGTGCCTTTGTGGCAAAACCCCTTGAACAGATTTGTCTAAGATTCTGCCAGACAGTCAACCAGTTGGAGGATCTGCACGAACTATAAAATCCATGGCCGGGTCTGCTGGAGCCAGAGATTTCCTAACTTGTGACTCTGCTCAATCACAGAGATCAGTCTGTTGGAATATATTCAACATTTGAATTGGTGTCTTAATTATTGCTTGTAAGTGGTAATCTAGGAAACTAGTACAATGCTAATGGCTCTACCGTGGGTCCAGCCTTTTAACAAATCCGGCTTTGAGCTGACAGGCATGTGGCTTAGTTTTCTGAACTGCATAAAAGCAGAGGAACCCTTGTTCGGTTTTGAGCATTTCTGACGTGTGTTGATGCTACAGTTCAAATTAATAGTGCTTCCCTGCTCCCTGGCACCTTGCCACAAATGCTTCTGTTATCCTTCTGTAGGCTGCTGCTGGCGTGTTGGTGATAATCACATGCCATAAAGTGCCTGAATCCTAAAAGCTTCCATATAATGGCTGCCTGGAAGCTTTGTGGTCTGCTCCACTCGCTTAATGTCTCTTACGATTACCGGGAAACTCTGAAAGCGGCCTCCCAGCACTGACAAAATCTGTTCCTCTTTATGGATTTCTTTTTATGGGAGGAAGGCATTAAACACTTTTACTACCTCGCAGAATCAAAACAATGCACTGCCCGCATGAGCGGATCTTAGATCTGGAAGTCTGGGAGCGCCTTGGCTTAGGTGTCGTGTGCCTAACTGTATTTACACCATAATGCTATGCAGGGCTCGCCTAATTGAATTAATCACATATATGTTCTTTAGTAACGGAGACCAAATACTGATCTATTTTCTTTGACTCAGCCTTTATTTTCTGATGGTAGATTTTTTTTTTTTTTTTTATATAGATTATGGGATGGCCATTTTACCTAAGCTGCTGTGAAAGGGATTGCGCCATCACAAAATGACCTATTTTTTAAATTATGTTTTAATGTTAATCAAATTTGTTTTAGAATTTTTGGTTGTATTTTTTTTTTCTTTTTAATTTCCCTCATCAGTTGATTTTTTTTATTTTTTTTTAAATCCTTAATTCCTGCAGTTTTCACTTTGGCCACTGGGCCTATTAGTAGTCTGACACTTCCTGTTTAGTAGAGAGAACTTTTCATCAGTCTCCTCATTATCAGCGCAGGCAGAAATACACAGGTTACACCAATGTGTATAGATAACACAGGATCTGCCATTTATGATAGGAAACGGTCACATCTCACCCTATTCTTCTCCCTGCACACTGACTTCTTCCCAGGTCACAGAGCATGCCTAGAAAACTCTCCTATAGAAGTCCGTGGGTCTGCTGCTGTTCACATGCTCTTATGTCCATGAAGCTGCTGTAAAGCATCTCTCTAAGGGTATGTTCACATGGCTTATTGTGGAGCATATAGTACACACAGCAATATGCTGGGTGTTTACAGCTGTGAACAAGGGCTGTATTGCGCCCGAAACGCGTAGGCTATTTTACTGCCATTTTTATACCCTCAGCACTCAATTTTTGCATTTGTAATAAAGTTTAGTTCCACTATTCCTGCTGGTGCTGGATCGCATTTTTCAATTTTGCCATTCAGGAAGTAACTCGGTCTGTCCTACTGCTGTTTTCTGTATTCCAGGATGGAGCCCGGCGGCTTTCTTCTGCTATAATGACTATCCCCTACACAAAATGACCAGACTTTTGTAATTAGGTATTTTTAGTAATTTTTTCATTGTTTTTCTTTTTCCGGAGAACCCCTTTAAGGACTACGTTTGCCCTATATTCTGGATGAATCACGTGGTGAACACAAGTGTGTGGTAGACCATGCTTTGTGTTGAGCACATAAAGCTTATACCGATGGGAAATAGGTTACATATGGTCAAATTCCAACAATGATTGCTCTATAGATTTCCTGCCGCAGTATCTATCGCGATAATTTTATCAAGGTATCCCGACTGATATCACTGATGAAGGCCCAAAACATGATGTGAGTGGCGTCTGACGCTTTATGTTCACACGATGTACTGCGGCGCGTACAGTACGCCATTGACATGCATTACTTGTAGCGCGTATTCGCTGCAAATAATTGACATTTGCTTCTGATCCCTGGCTGTCCCTAAAGTGGAACCAAGGCCTCTCGGCCTTTTTGAGTATTTAAAATTGATGTGCCATAAAGGCCCCTGCTCCGCTTTCCAGAAAGGAAATGAGGCGCCTATTTTCATTGTGATTTGGGGGTTACTAAAGTGGCTGTTTTAGAACTGCAGAGCGCACATATATGGCTTCCTCTACAACTCATCTCCTTCTCTTTGGAGTCTCAAACATATTAGACATTCTAGTGGATATGACATGATTGTGTCAAAAATAGTCTTCTGAGCAACAAATCCAGTGATCATATAGACCCAGTCATACAATGACCATCCTAAAAGTGCTCACCATAACGGTGTCAGCCATTACAGTGCTTACTATAACTGTGCCCACCATAGCAATGCAGCCATACAGTGCCCACCATAACGGTGCCAGTCATACAATGTCCACCATAACATCTCATTTATACCAAAGTCCATTAAAATTAGTCCCTATTCCTCTAACAAGATTGTGGAGTGGAACTGGGGGTAAAAAATATAACCAAACAAGGAACTTTAAAAAAAAAAAAAATATGTTTTGACTTGACAATACATTCCTTGATTATTTTAAGGGCTTGTTCACACGGAATTTTGGCTCCGTATTAACACCTGCTTTTTTAGATGCGCCTCGGGGACCGACAGGACGGACCCAGAGATGGATCTAAACAATTATCACTGCGGTCTATGAGGAACACGCAGCGGCGTTCAGATGAGAGATCGCCGCTGCGTGTTTCCCTCCTGCCTGTCGGCTCCGTCTTGCGGCTGCGATCAGAGAATTGACATGCAATTCTATCAAAGATGGATCCGACCGGCAGGGGGGGAACACGCAGCGGCGATCTCTCATGTGAACACCGCTGCGTCTTCCTCAGAGCCCGCAGTGATACACTCACTGCTAATTGTTAGATCCGTCTCTGGGTCCGTCCTGTCGGTCCCAGAGACGGATCTAAAAAACGGGTGTTAACATGAATTTAAAACGCCGTGTGAACAAGCCCTTATGGTACTACTAATAATACAACTCAGCCCTCAAAAAGAAAATGAAGCTCTTATATGGCTGTGTTGACAGAAAAATAAAAGCTCTGGCTCTTGGAGGGTGTTGAGGAAGAAGTGAAATGCATAAATCCGAAAAAATGTTCAACCCCTGGACAAGCTTTTTAAAGCCGCAGTTTTGTCTTGTCCGTGTGCTGTGCTCCAAGATTCTTCCCAGGCATGTTGTTGGGTGTGATCGTAGGAACTCTGGTAATTACTCCAAAGCTATTGAATGTTTCCTGAAAGCCATTCTATTCTTCTTGTCTAATATGTTGGTGGTTTTAGAAAATCTATAGAGAAGAGCTTCTAGCGTGGAATCTGTAAATGGTGGGGCATTAAACAGTCGGAGTCGTTCAGCCCTCTTTTCAGCAGTTCACTGAGGATTTTGTAATGTACTGTAGTGCTTGGCTGAATGTCAACTATCCTATTTGCAAAAAAAAAAGAAAGTTTCCATCATGACCTAAGATGGTAGAGAATTGCTTTGCTCATGAAATCTAGAACAAATGTGACCTGGCCTGAGGTCTGGTGTCGAGAGCTAGCGCGGAGCAGATTTTATGTACACAGCAATGGATGCACTACATCCTGCTTATGGTGGGGCCTGTGTCGTTTGTACAGTCATTGCCAGCTATTTGTATTTTAACCCGTCTTGGAGACGGCTGATGATCTGCAACCTTGAGGCTTCAGTTCTGCAGACTCCTGCAGAAGTTCTCTATAATATGTGTAAGGGGGAAAGAAAGAGGTTGCACTGGAGAATCTAATCTGCCTGTACTATATATATCGCTGAATAAAAATAGCCCTGCGGAATTCCTCTGCAAAGTGCAAGTTTGATAAAGCCACCACGTGCCAGCGCATCTTCTGTCCGTAACTGCAGTTATTCCTGATTCTGCTGCGCGAACGTACTGAGGACACCTTACATCAGATATTTAAAGGGAAGCTGTCGCCAATTTTTATTTGTTTTACTTATTAAATCAAGAGCCTGATCCATATTCTTTTCCTCTTTGCCTTTTTTATTTCCTGATTGTCGATTTCTCTCTTCGGCCGTCTATATTTGATTGTGGGTGAAGACATTCTTGCTTGCACTACTTTAACAGCAGTCAGAGATACTTTACAGCAGCTCCATGCACATAGGATTCTTAAGACAAATTCTGTCCCATAGACTTGTGTTGGAGAGTTTTCACTGTGAAGGGAGGGGAGAGGGGGAGCGGTGACATCTCCTCTTGTGACTGGTGGATTCTGTGTTATCTCTACACATGGGTGTCTCCTTGCAGTGTGACCCTGCTTTTACTGATAATGAGCACACTGCTGAAAAGCGCTCTAAACAGAACAGGAAGTGTCAGACGATTATTAGGCCTAGTGGCCAAAGTGAAAACTGCAGTGAAAAATATTGAAAGTGATCTGGAAAATTAAAAAAAAAATAACCAAGAATTCCTACAAAATGTGTTTAACATAAAAATGTGAGTTAAACAATAAGTCATTTTTTGATGACACATCCCTTTAATGCAAGTTTTTTTTAAAAATGATCCCGTACATTGATTGGCTTTACTTACATCTGCCTACACCAAATACATTGCTGTTCTGATTTCGCTTTCTTTCAGAGCTAGAGCAGTTTTCATCTCCTGCCTTTGTACAGTTGTGTAAATTTCCCTCAGTTACCTATCATCTCTGTACTCTAGCAGCCTTGGCTCGGATGGTGATATCACTTCCTTATGTGTCTTAGCAGCAGCACAGGAGTTTATTTTTCTTACTGACAAACTTTAACCATTTAGAGCTCTGCAGCCTGGAGCGCTGATGTTAACACACTCCTCCATTACCAATAACCCTCTAGCAGGCACAGCTAGGAATAGCAAAACTGATATGCCAATCACTGCTGTAGAACCACCCACTGCCTAACCAGGAAGTTAACCTGATTTGGGTTGTTAAGACCTGTTGAGAAAAGATCTTTAAATATTAACTATTGCCAATACTTTTGGGTAAAATACCAATCATTTGATGCTGTAGGCATCTTCTTGTCCTGTCTGGAGATTGCTGAAATGCAGATAGCATAACATCAGCATGAAAGAAGGGGCTACTACCAACAACAGGGAGAAGGTATAACGACACAGGCTGATTTCTCCCCAGCACATGCTACCTGCAATAGTATTTCATTTGTGACCCTTCACTTTTATGAAAGAGTTTGAAGTTTCCACAAAATCGTAACTGAAAAGAAATCCTAAAAGTCGCTTCTAGTAAGCCAGAGTAAAGGTCAGAAGGGCTCTCCAGTTTAGTAAACCCATTTTTGTATACGTTATTATAAAATTTTAAGTAGAGGTCTTCTGCTAAGGATCCTCCTCTTTTGGGGGAAAATGGAGAGTGATTATAAAGACCATCTCTCTGGAGGTCCTCTCCTGCATTACACAGACAGCCCATTGATTTGAATGAGCACTGTGTAATGTCTTATTTCTCCTATGGTGGTGCTGCAGGGAAATTGTACACTTAGTGCCAGATTTCCCCACCTATTAGAGCTGATTGCTGAGGGTACTGCATGGGGACACGTTATCAATTTATTACCAATGGACCCTTCTAACAAGTAAGTACTGTTCATAATGGAGAGCCCCTTAAATATGTTCCATACAGAACAGCTTTGCATTATGTCTGTAAAATATCTGGTTTAAACCTGCACCTGGTACCAAGAACTATTTGCTATCAGTGGTAGGGTATGAATCTTGGGGGAAATTTTGCAGATGTAAGTTCTCTATTTCCTCTTTTATACTTAATTTCAGCTTGTCATTTATTAGATGTCAAATTCAATTTGAAGAGGACCTGTGACCAATCCTGAGATGTCTGAAAAGGAAATACCAATTCTGGAGCATCTTCTCTTATAATCCTGTATTTTGCTGTTCCTCTGTTATTCCTCATAGAAGTGTATTATTGAATCTGTCAGCTGGGTGTTACCAATAGAGGTAATCTGACATTGTCCAATCAGTGCTGAAACAATGTGTGCAGGGACACATCTCTTTGAAAAATGGATTGGTAACACCTAGCTGAATTATTCAGTAATAGGGTTTCACTAACTGATTAATATTTTGTCTCCTATAGCAGACAGAACCATTGAGTACTTTATAAACTTCTCCGAACCTTTTCTACTATGGTACAATGGTTTCTCAATGACAAGTAGTAGATGAATTCATCTCAGGGAACACACAGGGCGACATGTCCCAATACGCAAACGCCAGTTTTTTGGTCTATTTTGCGCCAAAACACTTTTGACGCCATATTCTTAATGTAAATGAACTGCCGTACACCAAAACTAGGCGCATTATACGCCTAGTTTAATGCGGCTAAAAATGATACGCTGTGCGCCTCCACAATGCAATGCGCCTTTTAAGGCCCATTACATACACTGGTAATGATATGTTATGCGCCTCCGTTGCGCAATGCGTCTTGATAGGCGCATTACATGCACTGCCAATGATATGCTAGGTGCCGCGACTTGCGCAATGCGCCTTTTTAGGCACATTAAGTTTACTATGCAATGTATACCTGATGCCAGATTTGTGAGCGGATTGGACTTTCTGGCACACTTTACACTGATTTAATGTGCCTTAAAACTGCCGCGGAGCTGCCAGTTTTAGGACATGTCGCCTATAGTGTCTTTTTAATTGCTTTTAATTCTTCTCTACCATAAATAGTCCATGTTGTGAGGGAAAAATTGGCTTAAAGGGAACCTGTCAGGTGGTTTATGCTGCCCTATCTGAGAGCAGGATTTAATAAGGGGAGAGAAGCTGAGCTCTGTGATGTACAGGTTTATGTGATTTGGAGTAGGATTTCGGTATAAAAAGTGGAGTACATTCTTTCTGGACTCCTTAAATTGGTTGTCTCGCTACAATGATTGGGCTTTAATTTAAAAAACAAGCAGCTTTGCAATATATGTTCATTACAAATGTCCTACTGATTTTGAGTTATCCCTGGTAGTAGGAGTGCATCAGCTTCTCAAATCACTATGCAGCCGACCTGTTGATTTTTCTCTCACGGGCTGCCAGTGCTGGTGACTCAATACATGTCAGAGCACAGAGCCCCTCCCGCAGAGTATGAGGCCACTTGTGATGCTTCTGTAGTGGAAGGGAGGGGAAGGGCTCTACCTGCTGTATAGAAGTTACTGCAGTCTGAGGAGGAGAGCTGTCTGTGTGCTGAGGGGGAGGAGAAGAGGCAGACAAGAAGCATGCCCCTGAATTCAAAAATCCTTTGCTGCCAGACACACTGAGATAGGCTGAAAACCTATAGTGAGACAACTCATTTAAGTGACAGCAGGAGTTTTGCTTACCCCGCCCACATAGTGATTGATAGCTTTCCCAGGAAATCAGTGTGTGCACAATGCAAACTGTCAATCACTCTGTGGGAGGAGTCAACAGTACTTTTTTGTTTCACTTTCACAAATTTTCTCCACTTTTTACTCAAATTCAGCATCAAATCATATAACCCTATATATCACCAAGCTCAGTTTCTCTCCCTCTATCATATAACCCTATATATCACAGAGCTCAGCTTCTCTCCTCTATCATATAACCCTATATATCACAGAGCTCAGCTTCTCTCCTCTATCATATAACCCTATATATCACAGAGCTCAGCTTCTCTCCTCTATTATATAACCCTATGTATCACAGAGCTCAGCTTCTCACCTCTATTATATAACCCTATATATCACAGAGCTCAGCTTCTCTTCCTCTATCATATTACCCTATATATCACAGAGCTCAGCTTCTCACCTCTATTATAACCCTATATATCACAGAGCTCAGCTTCTCTCCTCTATTATATAACCCCTTATCGCCGAGCTCAACTTCTCAGGATTTTATCAGAAATGAAACCCGGAGATAATCCAAAAGCAGTTTTTATTTTATTGCTTATTTTGGTAGCTTAAAATACTACATACAGCCCTATAGTGCCAAACCCAGTGCTCACCAAAGGCTAGTTCACACGGGTTAATTGCGGGACGTAATTTCGCCCCGCAATTTTCGCCGTGTGGGGGGGGGCGGGGGGCGGGGGAGTAAGCAGGGGCCGGCACTTTGCCGGGCCCCTAGCAATCACTGCTAGCGGCGCGTATACCCGCTAGAAAGTGACGGGAATTATCTCCCCGCCCCGGGGGATTCCCGGGCGGGGGATAGAGTAATCCTAGTTTTATGGAACGTGAATTTACCTAATGAATGGGCCGTTTTTCGGCCCCTAATTGGCGCACTATCGCGCGTAATTTACGGTACCTAAATACGTCCCATTTTAAGCCGTGTGAACATGGCATAACCGTCAAAAGATGAATATTACTTTCTGAAGTATGAGGGCAGCGACATAGCATTTTTGTGTCTACATGTTGTTCACACCTGTTCTAGGTTGTGACCTATGTATTAACCTACAGGCTTATATTATGAATCTACGTGATACAAATCCATATTATGGCACCCATTGAATTATGCAGGCCTGTTCTACTGAGTTTGTTGCAAATGGCATCTGTGAAAAAAGAATTATGACGTATTAAGGAGGTATTTTTGTTAGAATTTGTTTATAGGGGAGAGAGCAATGCCTTTATAAGGAGTTGCTATGTGTCTATAATATGTATGCCACCATAAAAAGTCCTTACAGATGGCGTATGCCTGTTGTATGCATGGACTCTTGTGGTGCCCATACACCTGAAAAAGCATTGACCACTAGAGGAGAGTCGAGACACCCTTATTAGATACAGTAATTGGCTAGTCTTACAGATAGCAATGGGTTGGAGTGACTTGCGTCTAATGTGTTTTGCAACCTTAAAGGGGTTGTCTCACTACATCCATTTATCTTGCCTAAGTCCTGTTTTCTTGGTTCATTTTTGAATTCAGGAGTATGTTTACTGGCTTTACTGACCTGCAGTGATGAGCTTCTGATGACACCAGGTCTGTAGCTATAGCAACCAGTCCTGGCAGCCTATCACGAGAGATTGAACAGGTCAGTTGCTATAGTGACCTGAGGAGCTGATGCAGCCCATACAAGAGAGGATATCTAGGAATAGGTAGGACACGGTTAATGGACACATATTGCAAAGTGACTTGTTTTTGCAAGATCTTCAACATAAAAAGCAATTCTTGTAGTGAGACAACCTCTTTAAGGGTCCGTCTAGACAGCAAGGATTTCCAGTTGCAAATCCGCGCAGATTCTGATTTAAAAAAAATTATCAAAATCCGATTGCAATTATCCCCATATACCTCAATCGAAATTCCGAGTTGTAGTCCATACGACTCGGATTGTCTTGAGGTCGGGTTTCCAAACTGCCATTTTAAAAAAAAAAATAATAATCTGATGTATTCCAGGTAAAAAAAAAAAAAAAAAAAAAAAAGGTCTCAAACATTGCTATGTGGGATCTGTAAATCCGGCGGGGGAAAATAATTAAATAAGATCCACATTGAAAACGGTGTCAAACTACTCGTCGGACAACGCGGTTTTAGGATTCAGAATCTGACAAGTATTTTTATATTTGTTGTGTGGATATACCCTTAGAGAACTATGGATTACGCCTCCTCTCCCCGCTCCTACAATACGATCGTATTGTACGCGTGTGGAGATAAGTGACGTCACATATTCTCTAGCGAAAAAATGTCCAGCGTACAATCCCTGCAGTTGAAAGTCTAACACGTTCCAAGCTTTATTACAAAAAAAGGGGTATAAAAAATGACTACTTGGATATCAGAATTATCGCAACAATGGCCTTGATGCGATCATTTTGATATCCATGTAATCATTTTTAATACCCCTTTTTTGTAATAAAGCTTGGAACGTTTTAAACTTTAAACTGCAGTGATTGTACGCTGGACATTTTTTCGCTATTTCATCTTTTGTTGTTGGTGATCCGGCTTCAACCTTAGGCTATGTTCACACGGTGTATTTGCAGGGCGCAATTTCGCCCCGCAATTACGCCGTGTGGACGGGGGCGGGGCGGGGGAGTGAGCGGGGGGCCGGCATTTTGCTGGCCCGTAGACAATCACTGCTAGTGGCGCGTATACGCCTCTAGAAATGACATGTCAATTATCTCCCCGGCGGGCGGGGAAAGGAGACGTAATCCATAGTTCTCTATGAGAACTGTGAATTACCGTAATGAATGGGCCGTTTTCGGCCCGTAATTGACGCACTCCGGCGCATAATTACGGACCGAAATACGGCCCATTTTAAGCCGTGTGAACATGGCCTTAGTCCGGGCATTCCCCTGCAGATTCTAACATACCAGGTGAGCTGACTACGATTTACTTCTTTGGTCACTTATTCCCGGCGCTTTCGCGCCGCCTCCCTCCCACGGGAGTACGCACTGATCAGCGCGAGCTCCCGAGACACACAATGTATCGCGGTGCGTACTGTACGCATTGTATGAACATAGCCTTAGGATTGCTGTAATTTCGGCGCGCATCTTGTCCATATTAGAGTGCAAATATGCGGCGAAATGCGTGCCGAAATTACCCCGTGTGAACATACCCTAAAAGGAGTTTTTCCATCATCCTGGTCACCCACAAACACTACATATTTAGTTAAATGATATCTGTGCCAGAGAAAATGAATCCTCACATCACCTATTGTCCTTTCCCCTACGTCTCATTCATTTAGTCAGCACTTCAGGTTAGTGGGCGACACCTATCCAGACGTAAGAAGGTGAAGATAAAGCTTCAGTTTATTACTGCCATCCTACAATCCTGATCTGTTCATTGGTCCAGAACATCTAGAAATAGTCCTCTTGTTTGGTAAAATCTTTGCAGGTTTTGTGGAATAGCTGCGAGGAGGAGGAATGATGATTCAGCGGGATCCAAGCCACCTCTGGTTTCCGGCAATCATTTTATATTGTCTTATTTTTGTGCAGCTTTCAATTCATTGGCTGCAATGTGACTCTGAAGCGACTCCTAAATAAAAATCTTTTGAGGTTTTGTCCAATGTGAGCCGAAGAGGAATAGCTCCAGCTTTATCTAGTGCCGGCCATGTGGCTTTTTGTAGCGTCAGAGGGTGTTCACTTGCTATTGGAGAACCACTTTGGAACTGGCCTTCTGTCACACATAACTAGTAATGTCTAGATTTTAAAAGTTAAAGAAAAAACAAACTTCACAGCTTCCAACATAGTCCTCAAGGGCAATGTGATTAGCCCCATGGTTTGAAAGTGAATGTCCACCTTTTAAGTACCATTTTGTATTGTTTTATCTAAATAGATCAGATATTCCCTTATGATTTCCTACTATTTTCTTCACGGTCAGATTCCATTTTTCTGTTACATAGTTCTGAATGCACTGCATAGACAGCAAATTAAAGGGATTTTTTTTTTTTTTTTACAAATTAAATTCACCTACTGATATGTATGTATTCTCATTTTTTCCAATCTGTTTTTTATGTTCTGACTGTAGATTTATTTTATTCTGTGTTTTGTTTTGTTTTTTAACATGATTTTGGGGGCAGACATCTTGCCTGAGCTGCTGTTAAAAGGAATAGCTCCTCCAAAAAATTTGAAACAAATAATTTTTGGTTATTTTTTTTTAAATTTCCATATCACTTTCAATATCTTTTATCAAAACTTAAGTCCTGCAGTTTTCAATTAGGCCACTAGGCCCAATAATAGTCTGACACTTCCTGTTCTGTAGAGAGCGATTTTCAGTAGTCTGTTCATGATCAGTACAAGCTGGGTCAAACTGAAAGGTGATACCAATGTGTATAGATAACACAGGATCCACCATTACACAATACAACATAGGCACAGCTCCCCCTCTCCTCCTGCACAACGTTTTTTTTTCCAGGTTAAAGAGCATGACTAGAAAACTGTTTCTGGGGACTGTTAGGCCGTGTTCACACGGCTTATTCAAGCCGTAATTGCGAGCCGGATTGCGCTCGCAATTTAGGCTTTAAAATGGGGGGGTTGCGGGGGTGGGGCGGGGGCGCTGCCCAACGGCCCCATAGACTTGCATTATCCACGGCACGTATTGCGCCTGGATAATGTGCAGGTGACTTTCTCCCCGCCCGGCGGATTCACCGAGCGAGGAGGAGCGACGGAATCCACTGTTCTCTATGAGAAATGTGGATTGGCGTAATTACTGCGACGGATTAGAGCCGTACTGCAGCGCAAATCCGGCGCGCAGTACGGCTCCAATCCGCGGCGAAATAAGACTTGTGAACGGGGCCTTACTGTTCTCAGAATCCTATGTAAATGAACCTGCTGTAAAGCATCTCTCTAAATGCTGTTAAAAGCAGTGCAAGCAAGAATGCTGTCCCCACAATCATATGTAGGCAACTGAATTGAGAAATCTACAATCAGAAAGTAAAAACAGCTAAGAAGAAAAGAATATGCATCAGGGTCTTGTTTTAATTAGTAAAATAAAAAATGGCGACAGATTCCCTTTAACTTCATTTAGAGATTTGGTTCACAACATGGGCACGATGAGCAGGGAAGAAGCCATTGTGCTGGAATGTGGAGGAGATGATGAGCATCCATTACCTGTTGTGAACGGTGGATTCGGTGTCCTCTTCCAATGGAATCCTGCCAGTGATGAAAGTGAGCTCTACAAAACATCAGCCTGTCAATAGTGAAAATTGCAGTTCAAAATTCTGGCTTCCTTTAGCCACCACTAGATGGAGCTTGAAGCATTTTTTTTTTTTAGATTGTACTCCATGATTAAACCATAAACCATAAAGATGTAGGTTTTTAATCTATGTCTATGCAGTGAATTTCAATCTCCTGTATAATGAAAATTGAGCTTTAAACACTATAAACCTACTTAAAAAAAAAATAATTTGAAGACAATGGGCCTGATTTATCAAAACTGTCTAACAGTAAGACTGTCTTAGTTGCCCATAGCAACCAATCAGGGCTTAGCTTTCATTTCTCCACAGCTGTTTTAAAAATAAAAGCTGAACTTTGGTTGCCATGGGCAACTAAGACATTCTTAGGCCGTGTTCACACGGCTTATTCCCGACGGATTTGTGCACCGTATTGAGCTCACAAATCGCCGTGAATAAGGGGCGGCACGGGGGCGGGGCCGGAGCGCAACGGGGGCGCCGCTCCCGCCCCATAGACAATGCATTGTTACGGCGCACCCGCGCCGTAAATAATGTGCATGTCACTTTCTCCCCCCGCGGCGGATTTGCCGAGCGGGGAGGAGCGACGGAATCCACTGTTCTCTATGAGAGCAGTGGATTACCGTAATGACTCCGACGGATTGGCGCCGTATTGAAGCGCAAATCCGGCACGGAATACGGCGCCAATCCGTCGGCAAATAAGCCGTGTGAACGGGGCCTTACTGTTAGACAGTTTTGATAAATCAGGCCCAATGTTTAAGCTAAAAGTGTCATGGTGCTAAAATTAAAAGGAATGTGGCTCCAGAAAACGATCTGTTTAAGTGTTTTTATGTTAAACACAATATTTAAAGAATTTTTTTTTTTTTTTTATATCGCTATTAATAGTTTTCACAAATTCGGAAATCCTGCAGTTTTCACTTTGGCCACTAAGCCTAATAATCGTCTGATACTTCCTGTTCTGTGGAGAACATTTTTCATCAGTCTCCTCATTATCAGCACAGGCAGGGTTATACTAAAAGGTGACAACCAATGTGTATAGATAACATAGAGTCCAGCATTCACTATATGAGAGAGTCACAGGTCACCCTCTCATCCTCCCTGCACATTGACTTCCTCCCAGGTCACAGAGCATGCCTAGAAAACGCTCCTATAGAAGTCAATGGGTCTGCTGCTGTTCACAGGCTTCTGTGCCCATTTAGCTGCTGTAAAGCATCTCTCTAAATGCTGTTAAGAGCAGCAAGATAACTGATCCCACAATCATATACAGAAAACAGAAATAAAACAAATCTACAAGAACATAATATGTATCAGTATCTGGTTTTAATTAGTAGAACAAAAAATTGTCTATTCCGTTTAACTCAGAAGAAGGACAGTGTGTCCACCGTATTGATGTTAAATGAAGGCAAAGATTCCTTAACTGCTGCACAGATATGAAGTAATCACTAATGTCCTGAAAGCTAATGAGGGTTCTTTGTAGTGTAGGCCGCTGTTAATTACTTGGACCCCGGCTTTTTCCTAGAATTTATGTGCTGTAAAGCCCCTCAGCTCGCTCTTTCATTTCCACCAATAAATCTGGGCTATTGATCTGGTCTGTAAATCGCACATAGTGTTCAGCATCCTTAAAGGAGTTGTCTCCCTACAGAGTTTCAGAGAATGCATGAATGAAAAAACTCTGTCACTTCCTGGTTCAGACTGACTCATTTGCATACAGCTTTGTGCTTGTACAGCTCCATGCTGTGCTGTGCTTTCAGATGCTAATTAGATCAGATTAGCTTCTCAAACTACTAACAGGACTTCTTATCTGATCCCCAAAACAAAAGCCCTAATTACAGTTCTGTTTATTTTACATAAATCAAGCTTTTTACTGCTGAGACCTGTGTGATGACATCACTCACTGTTATCTCATTGAACAAACAGCAGGGGGAGAATTGTTTACAGGTCAGTTACTGAGGACCTGAAATAGCCAGGGAGGTCATAAATTCACTTGGATCTCCTTATGGAAAACAGAGGAACAAAGCAATATATTTGGAAAATGTTTTTATTTTGTGTTCCCTACAATTTGAAAGCTATTCTTTGTAGCGAGACAACCCCTTTACGTCGTCTGTCCAGCGGTGCCCCTGAGCCCAGCCGCATCATTTGTGTCACATTTACATGATGCAGACTAAATGTTTTAGATTACTGGATTAACATTTAGATTACAGCAGTGTATGTTAATCGTTGTTTAATTATCTGAAATGCAGTCAATCCCGATGATGGGGTGCAGGTGCCGGTATACATTAGAGTGGCACATGTGGAGGCTCTGGCTAGAAGTTTCCTGGTGACAGATGATTGGGAAAGCTTATCTATGTCTTTTCTGTAACAAAAACTAAAAGCCTATAAACCCGGCGTCCGCTCTTACAGCGAGATTTCTATCCATGTCTGCTTAATCCAGCTCCCAATTTTCTGGCTGCATGCTATTCAAGCCATATCAATCCTCCTAAAGCTTTTTCCTCCATCAATCCCTCCCATTCTGCTATTATCCTCAGACCACCAGGTCTTCTCCCACCCCCAACGGAGGATCGTATCCATTGACAACTTTCTGCATACACCGTATTCATTGTCATCACATAAGGGGAGAAGATACTTGCTGGTCTGGATGGAATCAACATGACTGGCACGATTCCACTCTGCATTACAATGGTGCCCAGATCATGGCTTTTCTTACTTCATCGCTGACTTCAAGATTTCCAGTTTAAATGTATTGCCTCCAACTACGTGAAGTCACTGACCCCTATGGGTTTGACACTGGGCCTTTAACTTGGTAGCCTGGTCTTGCAGACGGCATTGACATTTTTTGAATGGGGAGATGATACTGGATGTGATGGTTGCACCAATTTAATGTAGGACTATTAGGCTATGTTCACACTGCTTAAATTGGGACGTATTTCGGCCCGTATTTCGCGGCGTAGTGCGCTAAATACGGGGTGAGATACGTCCCATTCATTACAGTAATCCACAGTTCTCATAGAGAACTATGGATTACGCCTCCTCTCCCCGCTCGCACAATACGGCAAGCAGGGGGAGATAAGTGACATGTCAATTACTAGTGGCGAATACGCGCCGCTAGTAATGTCTATGGGGTTGGCGGGCTGCCGCCTCCCCCCTCTCCCTCCCACTCCCGCGGGAGTCGGCGCGAGTCCCGGCGTAATTGCAATTATGCCGTGTGAACATAGCCTTAGAAAAAAGGTAGAGTCAGATTTCATTTCTTGATTGCTAGGAACCTGACCCAGAGCTATGCTCTCAGTTTTTGTTTTTTTTTGGGGTGGTTACAAATTTATAAAAGTTCCAGAAAGTTTTATGTAATTGTTTTAGAGTGTGACATTTTATTTGATAGTCCCAATCATTGAGCCCAAAAATCCATGATGGTTTATATTAGAAGTCCACAATATTTCAATTCAATGGCACTCTCACTCCTAATCTTTAGAGAGGGCGTAGACCAGGCATCCTCAAACTGCAGACTTCCAGCTGTTGGGAAACTACAACTCCCATCATGCCCACTGTTATAGATTATATAAATGCACGATGGGAGTTGTAGTTTCCCAACAGCTGGAGGGCCTTAGTTTGAGGATGCCTGCTGTAGAGAGATGCAATTGCACACTTGGTGGTACAGTTAAGGCCCAACGAGATTTATGCATGAGTCCTACTCTGATTAATACCTGATATAAAAACATATTTCATTCATTTGTATAGCACTGAAACCTTCCATACTCTATAGAGATTGTCGTCATTTGTCAGTCTCTGTTCCCATTGGGATTTCCAATTTAAATTTCAGATTAACCTATCCGTATGTTTTCTGAGTATGGTGGAAACCAGATTTCCCATAGGAATCACGTGAAGAACTTACAACACCTTGTTGTAGTTTTTGTCATTTATACCTCGACCGTGCTAACCACTGACTCGCTGGGCGGGACACGAACAATGAATTCATGCTTTGATTGCTAATAGAATTCATGTTATTAAAAAGTATGTATGCTTTACCTAATACAAGCCTTTTTTTGTACCTTCAACTTGCTTTTTTGTCTCCTTGGTTGCTGATCATTACTGTGTGCTTTCAGTGGTGGCCGGTAATACCTCCGTTTTGACTCCCGGCCCTGCCACTCATTGCTTCAAAAATAAGCAGTACAGGCAGGTGGTGCTGTGATGATGTGAGTGCATCTCTTGTTCCCAATACTGCTATTTGAACAATTCACAGCAGACATCAGTGGTCGGTAATTATGGGGACAAGAGAGCACGTTGGAGGAGTAATTGGTCCTTCCAGCCAGGGCTGTGGAGTCGGTAAGCTAAATCTCCGACTCCAACTCCGACGACTCAATTTTCCTGACTCCGACTCCCAACTCCGACTCCTGACTCCCACTCATACATGGCGCATGTTTAAGTGATAACTTTACTGTAGTAAAATGGTTACATCAGATCACCTTATGATACAAAAATCAAGCTATTTAGGTAGAACAGACACAAGTAAAATGGAAACAATGTTTTTAACTTTTGACTTTCAGGCTCCATATCTGCGATACAGCTTTGAACATGAGTCTACAGTCATTTTAAAGACCATCATCTTACCCATCTTATACATACATTATTTAATATTTAGCATCTACTTAGTTCTGCAGATGTAACTGCATTGTTACTGGTTTGCTCCTAAAAATCAAAATTTGGCTTTCAACACTGTCTGAATTCTTCAGGGCTCTGGATCAGATCCCAGGACTCTTCTACACGAAGACAGCTTTTTCTTCAACAGTAAGGGTACGGTCACACGGTGTATTGTGGCGCATACAGTATGCGCCGCAGTACATCGTGTGTTTCTGGAGCTCGCCCTGATCAGCGGATACTCCCGAGGCGTGGGGGGGCCGGCAGTACTCGAGTGGATGAAGTAACTCATCTTGTAGGATACTCACATATAGCTCAGCATTGAGATCACAATCAATCCTGGTCAAGTATCCAACTGTGAACCCTCCCCATATCCTCAGGCTTCCTCCAGTTCTTGACAGTTCTTCCAGCTTCTCGATCCATTAGCCCCCTTTTCCCTTGATTCTTCCAAATCCATTTCCCCTTCAGAGCCCGGTCTATTGACTTTCATCTCTTCGCTCCAAATCCCCCGTTTCCAATCTTCCATTTTTCATACTTTTTTGCAAACCTGAACCAAAGCTTCCTATGACGAGACAGAAGTCGTGGCTTCTTCACCTTTTTTCGAGCCATCATTCCAGACCTGTGTAATGCGTGTTGCCCGATTAGGAACAGTGAGAACAGGTTGTCTTTTGTCCCACCACCAGGAGCTAAACACTAAGGGCTAGTCACACGGCTGATTGCCGGTGTAATTGCGGGGACGGATTTCGCCCCGCAATTACGCCGGCTGCCGTGCAGCTCGCCGGCCCCATAGACACTCATTATTCACGGCGCATACACACCGTAAATAATGTGCATGTTCTCTATGAGAACTGTGGATTACCATAATGGCAGGGACGGATTTCAGCCATACAGCAGCGCAAATACGGCGCGCAGTACGGCTGAAATCAGTGCCCAAATCAGCTGTGTGAATGAGCCCTAACCATGCAGTTACATGAGAAGAATCTGTAGAACTCAGTAGATGCAAAATAGTTGAAGGTAAAAGTAATGTGTGAGAGCCAAGATGATTGTCTATAAAATGATGGGACTCTCAGGTTGAAAGCTGTAGTGGATGGAGAGAGCCTGAAAGTCACAAGTCCAAAACATTGTTACCCTTTTGTTTTTCAATGTAAAATATATTTATAGGATACGACTTTCGAACACAAAAAACTTTAATAAATTGTAAATATGAAATGAAAAATTTTGCTGAAATCTGTTTGCCATGGGAGCAGAATCTTTTCCCCTGGGGCAGCGCTTTGCCTGCTCCATGTCATCAATTACACTCCTCATGTGATGAGGCTGAAGATATGGGAGCAGCAGCACCGGCCGCACCCAATGCCTCTTGCTCTTTGCATTGTATCAAACTAACTGGACCAACCTATTATATATTTTGGGAGTCGGAGTGGGTCCATTTTTTACCGACTCCGACTCCACAGCCCTGCTTTCAGCAGCACTTGCTATGTTGGGAATACCCCTTTAAAGTATGTTGACATGGCGTTTTTGGATCCGTTTTTAGATGCATGTTTGAATCCGTGTTTCGGACCCTTAATGGACCCAAACACGCATCTAACAATGTGCAGTGTGATTTACATTGCTTTCAATGTAAAACATGCATCCGCGTTCAGACGATACGTGTTTTACATGCGTCTTCCTGATGCGTCTTTCGGATCTGTTCAAAGAATGGACATGTCAATTCTTGATCCGTTTGATGCAGCAGACACCCTATTTAAAACTATAGGGTTAGTTTCCGCTGCAGCAAAAACTCATCCAAACGCACACCTGCATGTTGGATGCGTTTTACACATTGCTTTTGGATGTGTTTTTCGGACCGAAAACGTATCCAAAAACGCCGTGTGAACATACCCTTAAGGTAAATAACCATAGGTCCCAGTGCTCTTCATACGTCCTGAAACTCAGACTGATCTCTTTAGTCTACAAAACTGCCTTTTAGGCCGTGTTCACACGGCTTATTCCCGATGGATTTGTGAGCGCAATCCGGCTCACAAATCCGCCGTGAATAAGGGGCGGGACGGGGGCGGGGGCGTTGCTCCCCGACCCCATAGACTTGCATTATCCACGGTGCGTATTGCGCCTGGATAATGTGCATGTCACTTTCTCCCCCCCCCGGCGGATTCGCCGAGCGGGTAGGGGCGACGGAATCCACTGTTCTCTATGAGAACTGTGGATTACCGTAATGACTCCGACGGATTGGCGCGTACTGCAGCGTAAAATCCCCAGTGCCCTCATCCGCCCGGAGAATAAGCCTGTTGAAAACAGGCCTTAGATCCTCTGTCCGATACAATTTGGTATACTGAAAGTTTAATAACCATCAACAATTTATCACAATAAGCGGCCTCCATCGCTTACATTTTTATTTTTTTGCTTTTGCTTCCTCATGTCGTTCTGCCTCCACCCTACCAGAGTAAAGGTACATTTTGGCTATGGACGTTAACATGGTTAGCCACTACCAACAGATTATATACTAGTGGAGACACTCCTGGCAGATTTTCCCCTTTCCCCTCTTCCTCTCCTAAATCTTTGTAGGAGTGCAGAAGCAACATCAGCGGCGACATCTGAAGAGAACCCTTCCACATTTTATCTATGTCAGACACCATCTCTTTCCAAAACTGTTGTCACATAACCACCACATGCCATGAGTCCGCTCCCTGTTGGACAGGTCCCAGTCTTCTATCCATTCTGGCTTTTTTTTTAACCTATAACCTCGTTCATAATAAACAAGCGGTTGGGTCTTGAGTGAGGCTTCTGAACATTCACGATGGACTGAAAAACTCAATATGTGAAGTATTCACAGTGGTGGGGACATGAGACCTACCTGCACAGATGTTGATTCCCTGGGTTGCAACAGATTTAGCTTGGAGCTTCCCAGGTTTTCCCCAGTTAATATGAACGTGTTGATCCAGGTGACTTGTCAGAGGGTAAGCTGTGGGTACATGAGAAGCATGTCATTATATAACTTGTATATGGCATTTTTGTTCAGCAGTTTTCCCTTGTGCACGCCCGATCTCTAATTTCCGGTTGTCTGTGAGCTTGTGGAAGGAGACTAGCTGCTATGATGAATATGATCTCCCATACACTGTGTGCACACATACATGGACACACACAGGGCCTTCTTAACAGCATTATAGGCCAGCGGGCACAGCAGTGCAGTGTGCCCTGCCCAAATACATGACATCACACCAGGCTATGCATTTAGCAATGCACACTGCTTACGTTGAGACACCCTGCCGATGTCTTGGAGGCAGCCTGCGGCCTACAAGACTAATTTGCAGGGAGCTGAAAACCATGGTTTGCATGACCTAAGAACACACAAACCATTAAATAACTAGCACCCACCCAGGGATGCATAGGCTGGTGCATGGATTCCCGGGACATATTTTCACTAACTGGGGCTCCTATGATTGTGGGGACCGAGCAACTACCTAGTGTGCCCAAGGATAAGGTGGCTCTGGACACACGTATGCAGTGAAACCCGGTCCCCCTTTATTTGTATACCATAACTTTAGAAGCAGCTTGTACTGTTAATTTCTGCAAAGGTTGTTAACGATCGTGACACTTGAACCCCAGTACAGGGATCTGGACTTTGCTGTAGTGAATCCACAAGTCACTTTCATCTGTTGTCGTCTTTAGGCGATACTGAATCATTGTAGCAAAGCAGGTGACTAGAAGAATAGCCAAAGAGACCAAGGTCAGTGTAGGCAGAGTTCTCACTAACAGAAGATGGTCAGGCCTTAAAGGGGTTGTTTCACTACATCGATTCATCTTACCTCAGTCCTATTTTCCCGGTTTCATTTTTGAATTCAGGGGCATATTTACTGACTTCTTCTGGCCTGCAGTGACGAGCTGCCGAGAATACCAGGTCTGTAGCTATAGCGACTAGCACTGGCAGCCTATCAGCAGCGATTGAACAGGTCTGTAGCTTTAGCGACCTAAGTAGCTGATACAGCCCATATGGCCTGCAGTGATGAGCTGCCGAGAACACCAGGTCTGTAGCTATAGCGACTAGCACTGGCAGCCTATCAGCAGCGATTGAACAGGTCTGTAGCTTTAGCGACCTAAGTAGCTGATGCAGCCCATATGGCCTGCAGTGATGAGCTGCCGAGAATACCAGGTCTGTAGCTATAGCGATTAGCACTGGCAGCCTATCAGCAGCGATTGAACAGGTCTGTAGCTATAGCGACCTAAGTAGCTGATGCAGCCCATATGGCCTGCAGTGATGACTGCCGAGAATACCAGGTCGTAGCTATAGCGCTAGCACGGCAGCCTATCGCAGCGATTGAACAGGTCTGTAGCTATAGCGACCTAAGTAGCTATGCAGGCCATATGGGCTGCAGTGATGAGCTGCCGAGAATACCAGGTCTGTAGCTATAGCGACTAGCACTGGCAGCCTATCAGCAGCGATTGAACAGGTCTGTAGCTATAGCGACCTAAGTAGCTGATGCAGCCCATATTAGAGCGGATATCTAGGAACAGGTTGTACACTGTTAATGGTCACATATTGCAGAGTGACTTGTTTTTTGCAAGATCTTTAACATAAAAAGCAATTTTTGTAGTGAGACAACCCCTTTAAACAGGCAAATGTGGTCAGGAAACAAGCCGGACCAGAAACTGGGTTGTCGTAAGGGTAGAATATTTTAGCACTTTGCAAGCTAAAGAGCCCTATTGCTCAAGCACAAAATGACAGAAGATGGTTTCTGGAATAGCAAACCATTGCTTATGAGCAGATTTCTATTTTCCTGAAGGTCTGTGTTAGGCTGAGGCCATGGAAATGGTGATGGAACTGGGCAAGCTGTTACTCATGGTTTGTTGATCGGTTTTCCGTTGCTTTCATTTCATCCTCTTGTTCACGTCCCCCCTTCCACCACTGAGCGTCCTAGGATCCATCACAGAAGAGAAGACGTTTGTCAATCACTGGCCTGTAGTCTTCCTGTCTGAGCATGGTCTTAATTCCTCTTACGATTGTATGATTTCTACTACGTCTCTAAATACTTATAAATCAGAGATTGACATTTTAAGTGGTTTCCGAGCACTTACACAGTGGCCATTAATCCATATTTATAAAACCTCTTAACCCATAACTTTGATGCACTCGGCTTCCTGTAATCTGAGCTTCTTCATTCGAGCACTTGGTATAATGGGGTGTCTGCCACAATTAATAATTCATGCAAAGCTTTACTATGGCTGGTGCACAGGTAGTGCCGCGACTTCCACTCGTTTGTTGGCGGTTTGTCTAAATCACTGAACCCTCTATAGACAACAGATTGGCTCTTTTATGCTTCCTTTTGGTATGATTTGTGTAGTAAACTAGTCTTTTATTATTTTAAGTAATTTTATTCCGTTCCCCTGTTTGTCTTGTGTATTATAAGGGTATGTTCACACGATATACTGCGGCGCGTACATCGTGTTTCGGGAGCTTGCGCTAATACGTGCGTACTCCCGTGTTGCAGGCCCGCCGGCCTCATAGACATTCATTACTCGCGGCGCGTATTCGCCACATGCAATTGACATGTCACTTATCTCCCCGCGCGTACAATATGATCGTATGGGGAGAGAAGGCGTAATCCATAGTTCTGTATGAGAGCTATGGATTACCGTAATTATGGGGTGCATTTCCCCATGTATTAAGCACAATCTGTGGAAAAATGCGCCCCAAAATAAGCCATGTGAACATACTCTAAGGCTATGTTCACACGGCTTATTTGCGGGGCGTAATTACGCCCCGCAATTACGCCGTGTGGACAGGAGCGGGGGGCCGGCACCTCGCCGGCCCATAGACTATCATTACTAGCGGCGCGTATACGCCGCTGGTAATTCACATGTCACTTATCTCCCCCCGCGGCGTATTCGCCGAGCAGGGAGAGGAGACGTAATCCATAGTTCTCTATGAGAACTGTGGATTACCGTAATGACTGGGATGTATTCCAGCCGTAATTTGCGCACTACGGCGCGTAATTACGGACTGAAATACATCCCATTTTAAGCCGTGTGAACATAGCCTTATACTAAATTGTACTATGCTTATTCTATATTCTTATTTGTTTAATATGTTTTGGGATTTTTTTCCCCATTAATTAATTAATTAATTTATTTTTTTCAGAATTATCCATGAAGATGGCTTCTCAGGTGAAGATGTTAAGCAGTACAAGCCTGTGGTTTATAGTAACACTATCCAATCCCTTGCAGCCATTGTTCGTGCAATGGACACCCTGGGTATAGAGTATGGTGATAAGGAGCGAAGGGTAAGTTTTGTTGTTGTTCTATCTATTTGTCCATCCCTCATATATGTAGGGTCTTCAAATTGTACATAATAATAAGTCACCTTAAACATTGCTAACTGTTCTTTTGAAAAATATAAACCTTTTATATTTGTGTTTTTATTATAATTTTCCACTCAAGGTTTTTTTTAATGCTTTTTAGATCGGCATAGAAACATTTCAAAAGTTATTCAAACTTTGCCGTTCAGATTAAAAATGACCTGTATTTTAAAAAGTGCTCACGTTTTTTAACCATTGTGTCCTGGTTCATATCTGCGCCATGGTGTCTGTTGTTTTGGTGGAAAAAATAACGCAATTTACTGCACAATTTTTTTTCTGTCATTTCCGACGGACCAAAAGGTTCTAAATGGGACATCTAACGTTGATGTGAACCAAGCGTAAAAAGAATTTGATTTGTTGAAAAAAGAAATGGTATTGTTGGTTAACATTGTGCTCTTAGGAGTTGCAGCTCTGTCTTGGCTACCACTAGTTTAGGCCACCCATTAACTTCAGTATGGCCTTTTTAGAGGGTTTTTTTTTTTTAAAAGATTTTGTTTTCTACTTATTTCTCATTTATTGCAAATTATATGATCCTTATTAAGGCATTAACCCAATTTACCATATTTCCATAATGTCAATGGCTTTTTCCCTGTATAAAAGACCCTTTAAATTGGGTTATCTTGGGCATCTCCTTTGTGGGGGTAAAAATTATCACCTGCTGGCAACATATCTCACTATGTAAACAGGAGATTTGCAGCTGCCAATAGTAAAAGTGAATGGCTGCATATACTGTTGTAACCAATGGTAAGAAAGCAAAAACAGAAAAGTCATAAGTAAATAGTACTTATTTAAGAGAAAGGGATAAAACAATAAGAGAAACTAATAACAAAAGGTATAGTGGAACACAGCCTTACCAGTGCAGAATATGCCTAATAAAAATATCTAACCAATAATATACCTATAGCCCTACAAGCATAAACAATCATGTAGTCAAATGGAACTCGTAAAAGGAAAAATACTTTGTAACTATCATTTTTGATATAGAGGAATATATACATAAATCAAGAAAAAAGAAAACAATCACAAAAATGGCAATATACAGACCAGGAAAAATGCATGGCCATGAGATAAAATCTCTTATCACATGACCATGGTAAAATCAAAAGACTAATGTATTTATAAAAAATCTTCAATTACCTGTCCCTATATTTTGAAAGCTAATTTTTTGTAGTGAGAAAACCCCTTTAAGTTGGTGTACACATGAGACCGCTCTCTCTCCTAACTCATCCATAACAATACAGTCTCTGGAAGAGGGTGAGAAGCCACTACCAGACGCCACTGATTTACCAAGTGACTGAGCATGTTAAAGTCCAGCAACTTTTTCTTCTTTTTTTGGCTTTCCAGCAGACTGATCTGTATGATCCTTTTGAGTTTGGTTGATTTTGCATTAACCACTGATATAATCCTCCAGATAGACACATCCACTTTTTCTGCTTTTCTTCCTTTTTTGCTTTACTTGATCTATGCATAGGGGCGCTGTGAATCAGTAAATGAACATTTGTATAAGTATCCATTCAGCCACCATCATGACAAAAAAAAAATCTAGGTTTTACTGTATAGGAGTATGAGGTCTTGTTGCAGCAAGGATGAACAGGATATGTTCTGTATTTTTCTGCATCTGAAATGTGCATTTATTGCATTTATCATGTGTCGTTGTAAAGGTTGGTGGTTTCTATGCTTTTTGTGCCGTCCTTATAGTACTTGGGCAGTGGGGGCCAGTGTAGGCAGTCCTGTGCAAGTAAATCGCAGATATTGGGTGGTATGAGTATTATGTGGGCAGTATCAGAGGCAGGTTTCCAGCCAAGGTAGGTTGTTGTGTAGGCTGTAAGATGGGTAACAGCAGTAATGATAGAGTGGCCTCTATGTGTTTGGCATCATGGCGGTTGGGGATTCCTAGACGGTGCCTGTTAATTGACTTTGGGTGGTGTGACCATTTTGTAGGCAGCATTTGACTGCAGACCTATAACGGGCAGGATTCATCTTAAGGTAGGTGATTGTTGTGTACCCTGTGTGTTGTAGCCTGTGAGACAGGTGGCTGCTGTATCCGTAGTAGAGTCTAGATCCTGTAAGGCAATGTCTACACAGCACAGGAGTTTGCTTGTGTTTTCAGAGGATTCAGTATTTTGAATCGGCTGAAAAACCGACCGTACCTACGCTGTGTAGCCATCAATAGAAAATCTGTGCTGTAGTGTACACAGTACGGATTTTTTACTGAGGGAAACCTAAAATGAACAGTCCGGCGGAATATAGAAAATGTCCTATATTCTGCGGGAACAACGTTGGATTCCCACAGCCCTAATGTACTGGAATCCCAAATCCAACCGATGTTTTTAGCAGACGACTTTTTCACTTTGCTGTGTGGACGTAGATCAAGGACATGTCCACACATGGTAAAATGTTTAAGAGTCCAGACAGTATTTTATCATCTTTTGGGTGGTTTTGGGCAATGGTTCTTTCCGTGGTTTGTGGATTCGCCCATAACCATTGAACTGCACACCTTTCTCCCGAAAACTGGGCAGAAGGTTGTGCATGTTCCAAGTTTTTCGGAACGCCGGCAGCTGAAAATCCCTTCAGTGTAGACTATATAATGGATTTTCTAATAAAGTCTATGGGGACGTTTTCAGCCGTGAACATACCATAAGGACTCGCTTATTTGGCTGTGGACAAAGCAGTGTGCCACTTGATTCCCAGCAGAAGTTGCTCTCTGGAACAGAGCAGCCTCTGCATAAGAGCAAGGTTCGTGGGCAGTGGGTGGGTTGGTTAGTGGAGATCATTCCTGAGTGTTTAGATAAGCAGCGAAAATGACCTCAAAAGATATAAGCGACTGCAATACCCCATGTAAAACCATCAGCCTACCAACTGCTGCAACTAACTACTGGGCCTCCGTATAAGAACCATTAAGCTTATCGAGTTGTTTGGCGACACCACCAAAATAAGTATAAGCTGGGTCAGTTGGTCATGAGAACCAGACTAATTGTATGCTTTGTTCTGTCGTTTCCTCCTAGCAGGGCAGTCCTCTCTAGACCCCTTGCTTTGTCTTCATTGGGGTCCTCGACTCTCTACTATCAATACTTTGGGGTTACAATAAATCAGGGCAGCACTCCTTTACTTGGCATAGGCCAATAAGATTTTCCGGGGGCCAGTTAAATACTTAGTGCTTCCCTTCTTAAACCGCTGCAGATTATCTGAAGTATATTGTATTTAAAGAGAACCTGTCACATAGATTATACCCCCCTTGCTGAGGGTAGCACAAGCTAGTGTCAGACCTGCTGTTTCCAGCACTGTGCCCCTTATTCTGTAAGATGCTGCAGTTTTAGTGCATTTACCCCTCAACCCTTATTCATGAGTAGGTGTAAGCCACACCCACAAAAATGCTAGCTCCGCCCACTGACAGTTATTCACATGTTTCTACCTATTCAAAGTAAAAGGTTTGTCAGTTGAGGTGGGCGGAGCAAGCCTCAGATGGGCAGGGTTTGATAAAAAACTGACTCTTTGAAGGACTCTTCGAATGACTCTTCTGGCTGAAAACTGCAGATTTGAGCATTAAATACACGAAAACTCCAGCATCTTACAGAATAAGGGGCACAGTGCTGGAAACAGAAGGTCTACCACTACCTTGTTCTGTATTCAGCAAGGGGGGCAAAAACTGTGTGACAGGTTCTCTTTAACCAGGCTGACCGAGAAGACAAAAAAAGACTTTGGCCCAAGAAGCGGTTGGTCTTTCCTGACACTTAGGGGTTCATCACCTTCAGTGGTGCCCTACTTAAACAGCTGCAGATTATCTGTAGTATATTGTATTTAATACGAAACAACATTTCAATAGTGAAGTATATAGAGCTCACCTTGATTGCAGTCTTCAATCATCTGGAAAACCTCACACGGCCAAACCCAGTTGTAAAGCAGGTGCAGTCCCCAGTCGCAGGACACATAAAGTAGTAAACTTGCAAAGAAGCACTTACTTGAAAGGTATAAAAGCAGTTTCTTTATTATTTCAATCTTCGTGCATAAGGATAAAAATAGCGTAATACAGGCAATGGTAAAGGCTTGCTGAGGACAGCACAAGCTAGTGACAGACATGCTGTTTCCAGCGCTGTGCCCCTTATTCTGTAAGATGCTGTAGTTTTAGAGCATTTACCCCTCAAATCTTATTCATGAGCAGGTGTTAGCCCCGCCCACCAAAGGCTAGCCCCGCCCACGGACAGTTATTCAGTTGTTTCTACCTATTCAAAGTAATAGGTTTGCCAGTTGAGGTGGGCGGGGCTAGCCTCCGATTGGCCAGGTTTGAAAAAAAAAATGAACTCTAAAAGGACTCTTCAAATGACTTTTCTGGCTAAAAACTGCAGATCTAAGCTTTAAATCAGAAAACTACAGCATTTTTCAGAAAAAGGGACCAGCGCTGGAAACAGCGGGGTCTGTCGTAGCTTGTTCTGCCCTCAGCAAGGGGGGGGCATTCCTATGTGCGGTTTCCCCTTTAAAAATTCTCTAAAATACAGATCTTACGAATAAGGTAACAGCGCTGGAAACAGCGGGTCTGTCATTGCTTGTCTGCCCTCAACAAGGGAGGCATAAACTATGTGACAGGTTCTCTTTAAGTATTATCGACATTCCAGGAATCTGACATCCATGAAATGTATGGGAACCACTGATTTTGAAGAGCTATCTTCTTTTGTACGGTTTTTGGTTCATAGGATAACCTAATACAAGTAAAAGCTGTTTTTTGTTTTATAGTATTCATTGGCTTTTTTCTATGCACCCCACTCAGTAGTTTTTTACGGCCCCCCCAGACCTCACCCTGTATAATAGGCCACATAACCATTCGCTTTTGGCCTGATTTATAATTGGCTGGCCGATACATGACCTCCACGTGTACCTAGCTCCTGTTATTTTCTTCTGATGAAGTAGTCCTTGATCCCATGGTATCCGTTCTGCAATGTGAGTTTCTAGGCTCTATGGCACATTACCTCCGTTTATTCCCCATAAACCAATTCATTCCTACTTGGCTTTATTTCACTGTTCCGGTAGAGCAAATTTTACAAAACAGTGTTGGGAGATATTTTTTTTCGGAGTCCCCTTTGGTTAAATTTAAGATTGCTAAATATAATCAGCTTGCCCTCCTACATTAAAACACTGAGTTAATGCAGAAATAAGGTTCAGCCGTCATCCCGACAATGAAAGACCCAAGAAGCTCATATGGGATTTAGAAAATGAGCACTAAAGCTTTTGTTGGGACGAGTAGGTGAGATATTGCAGAGACCTGATGGACCTTTTAGCTGCTGTCTACCATGTACTGTTCTAGAAAGCTATACGTCTGAAATTCCATTTCTTATTTTTGGTTTTTTTGTTAAGATTGTTGTGAAAATTGGGTGGAAACTCTTAGAACCCTTTAAAAAATCAAAAAAAATAATTGTTGTGACCTAAAAGGGAATGGTTTTAGAAAAGAATCCGAGATTGAAAATGTTTCATAAAGGGAAGAAGTAGGGGGGTCAGGGAAGGCTATGTTCACACAGCTTAATTGGGGGGCATATTTGCCCCCCAATTAAACCCTGTGTAGGGGGCGGGGTGAGGGGGGGGTGGCGGCAGCTCGCCGGCCCCCAAGACATGCATTGTCCACGGGGCTTTTTCGCCCTGAATAAGTAGATGTCACAATACGGCGACGGGGAGAGGGACGTAATCCAAGTTTCATGAGAACTGTGGATTACCGTAATACCGGGCTGTATTTTAGCCCCTAATTTGCGCCAAAACGGCGCGAATACGGGCTGAAAATAGTCCCAAAAAAAAGCCGTGTGAACATGGCCGAAAGGTTTGCAATCCCTTAGTCAATAGACCATAGAAAATCCACGGCACTCCCTTAGTAGTGCAAAGTTTATTGATTACATATTCATGTGAATGAATTCTTCAAATAACCTAGCGCTCCAATTGAATGATACATTCCCAAAAGAACATTAGGCATTTGTAGGAATCCAGATAACTGTGTTTTGGCTGGTATTAGCCTCCTTCGAGTCACATCTTTTGGTGAGCCCAAAAAAACACTTATGACTGTGATATGGTAAATGATGCAATTGGGGGTCACACTAATTTTCACTGACGACCACATCAACATTATGGTTTCCCTCAAAGGAGCGTTGGAAGGTGGTTAGGGAATTTTGCAGGGTGGTCTGAGCTGTGCCACAGAACAGAGCAGTGTGGAGGTGCGCCCCACAGCTCTGAATCCAAGATAGCGCTCGCTCCCTGTGTCTTCTAGAGAAAGTGGAAAGCTGATCCTTCTGGGTCTGCACCTTGTCTGTTGCTGCTCACGATGTTGAAGTTCTTGTGGGCCACAGAGAGATGTGGCGG
Source organism: Phyllomedusa bahiana (assembly GCA_025379985.1). Classification (NCBI taxonomy): domain Eukaryota; kingdom Metazoa; phylum Chordata; class Amphibia; order Anura; family Hylidae; genus Phyllomedusa; species Phyllomedusa bahiana. The sequence continues at coordinate 34,951 of JAODAL010015527.1, forward strand.
GCCTTGAGTTTGACATGTTTGGTGTAGGGCTTCAGTACCACCATTGACAAGAGTGGCAGACAAGAGGATACTACAAGTTTTCATTACAGCAATGTTACTATCTATTCCTTTTTTTTGCATTTTTATTATAACTCCCACACTGACACAAGGATTGTCTTGCGTGATTCTCCAACAAGGATTTCTATTAAAATAAATTCTAGTCAAGCCGATTGAGATGGTTATTAGTGGAGATAGTAAAACCAGAAAAGTTAGAGCATTTATACCTGAAGTGACCCGACTGGCCCTGCTTCTTCAGTGCTGATCCCTTGCTAACTCTTCGCCACAGCATACACAGATGAATATTCCACTGAGAAATCTAATTTCTATCCATTTGTCCTACAGTAGAGAGTAAGTGAGCCTACAAGCTTTCCATGTTAGGATCCACAACATAGTCCAAGCCGTACCCAAAAAACATTTTTTTCACTACTCCTTTTTGGGGTATCGGGTGAAGTTGAGCAGTTATATCATATTTTTCATTAAAGGCATTTTGCCACGAAGTAAAATTGACGTGGGAAGATTGCAAATCAAATAAAAATTTTCACCATAAATAATAATTACAAATTCTGTACCATTTTTGTTTTAGCTGCTCATTTAGTGATTTAGAGATAGTTTACAGCTCGTCTCCAGGGGATACGACCAGGGCTGAGAGCTTATCACTCCTGGCCAGACATGCTCAGACATCAGTTCTCCTCTCAGGCAGCTACTGAGTGTTTAAACCCCAGGTGCTGTCATTCTACTCCCGTCCTCTGTGCTCCTTAGTAATTAGTCAAACAGTGCAAATACATAAAAATGAAACCTCAATGAGGTCTGTGCATTGATAAAGAGGAAAAAATCCACAGGTTTGGTTAGTGCAGGGTTTTGAACCTAGGTCTGTTGTGCCTGGAGGTAAAAGCTTTACCTCTCAGCTTCACACAATGCTTTACATAAACAGACTACATAGAGGTTAGGCCTGGTGATGTCATCCTGCTGTGTCAAATGATATGCAATTCAAACAAATCGCACACGCCCCCTTCTGAGCACACAGAGCTGAAGAGCTGGATGCAGGAGGTATGAAATGAGATCGTGGCAAAACCCCTTTAAAGGTCTTTTTGATTCTTTATGTGAATTTTTCAGAGCAGAGGAATCGGAAGTAGAAATTTTGCCTACTCTTTGGGAACTTATACCCATTAGAGAGTTTTTAGTAATCATTTCTTTTTTACTTAGCTGTTGCTTATTCATCTTGCTTTCCTGATCTACTGCCATCTAGTAGTGTTAATGACATGCTTTATTTCTGTTTGCACGACACTACTATTCATTCTTAAATAGGATATCTCCTGACATGTCTGGTTTTAGTAATCTGTGAAATAACAATTCTGGAGCATCTTCTCCTATAGCTCTGTGTTGTGCTGTTCCTGTTATTTCTCCTACAAATTTATAACTGAATCAGTCAGATGGGTGTTACTATTGTTTTTAACGGGGTGTGTCCCTGCACACACACACTGACTCAGCTCTGATTGGACAGTGTCAGACTGTCCAGGGACACACCCCCAAAAAAGAAACGCCCAGCTGACAGATTCAATGATACATTTTTAGAAGGAATAAGGCAATGTTCACGCGGCTTATTCTGGGACGTATTTCAGCCCGTAATCCGTCCCAGTCATTACGGTAATCCACGGCCCTCATAGAGAACTATGGATAACATCTCCTCTCCCTGCTCGCACAATACGCCGAGCGGGGAGAGAAGTGACATGTGAATTATTCACGTCGTAATCGCGCCAAGAATAATGAATGTCCATGGGGACGGCGGGCTGCCGACCCCCACCCCGCCCCCCGTACACATGGCGTAATTGCGGGGCGAAATACGTCCCGCAATTAAGCCGTGTGAACATAGCCTAACAGAGCAATAGCACAACACAGAATAATAAGAGAAGATGCCTTAGAGTGGTTATTTCACAGAAAACACAAGTATTTACTGAAAACAGATATTGAAGGATTGGCCACAGGTCCTCTATAATATTGCAGACTGTAGATTATTTATTTAGAAGTCACATTCTGTAGCTGTAATATTGTCGAACAAATTACTCCTGGCACCTTGTTTTTCAAAGGAGCCCTTTATACATGACTGATCCTAAAAAATATTTTGTTTACAATTTTAAGAGGCAGAATTTGAAGTTCTAAGGGCCCCAATGCAAATTATATATAATGACCCCCTTTTAAATGCAATTTACAATACAGGGTTGTAACGTAACATATGTGACAGAAGAAACTCGAGTCCTTTCAGCATCCAGGCGCCAGCCAAACCCCTGCACACCCTTTAGTTATGCAAATATATGCACCTCAAATTTTTAACTTCTGGATCTTTAAAGGGGTTGTCTCGCTACAAAGAATAGCTTTCAAATTGTAGGGAACACAAAATAAAGACATTTTCCAAATATATTGCATTGTTCCTCTGTTTTCCCTAAAGAGATACAAGTGAATTTATTACCTCTGTGGCTATTTCAGTTCCCTCAGTAACCGACCTGTAGACAAATCTCCTGGGGCTGTTTGTTCAATGAGATAACAGAGAGTGAGTCATCACACAGGTCAGCAGTGTCAGTCAGTGTCCTGTGCTGCCAGACAGTAAAAAGCTTGATTTATCTCAAGTAAACAGCTCTGTAATTAGGGCTTTTGTTTTGGGGATCAGATAAGAAGTCCTTCAAGTAGTTTGAGAAGCTAATCTAATCTAATTAGCATCTGAAAGCACAGCATAGCTGTACAAGCATGGAGTTTATGCAAATTAGTATGAACCAGGAAGTGACAGAGAATTTCTTTCATGCATTCTTTGAAACCCTGTGGGGAGACAACTCCTTTAAGTACGGATTCCAGCTAGCTTGTAACTGCAAATGGTTTTCTCAGAAACTCATTACCCTCTGAAATGTAGTGCTACGTTTTCCTAGCTAATCATTGTTACTTATTGAAGCACAGCCTGCACCGTCTTGTACAAGGCTGCCTGACTGACAAGGAAAAACCTAGGTTCTTCACTGCGGCTGCTTTCAGAGATTTTACCATCCAAGGCCAACGTGCCCCATATTCATCCTGTTGTACACGACTTTTTTTTTTTTTTTTTTTTTTTATTTAGGTATAAAAAATTTAAAAATGGGCAATTAGTAGATTAAGAATAGAACAAAAAATGAGATCGAGGCCACTGTTATCAAGCTAAAAGGTGAGGGCCGATACTTCAGGGCAAGGCAGTAAATAAGCTTATTTTTGAGTTTATGCGGTTTTCAATTCCAACCCTTGAATCTTGATATTCATTTATTTTCCCCTTCAGTAAAAATTTTAATTTAAACTAATTTATACCGCCAATAAATGACAAATGTCATTAGCTTGATGACAAGTATCATGTGACCCAGCTGTCATTTAAAGGGTTTGTCTCACTACATTGATTTATCTTACCTCAGTCCTGTTTCCTTGGTTTCATTTTTAATTCAGGGGAGGTTTACTGGCTTCTACTAGGCTGCAGTAGAAGCCAGGTCTGTAGCTATAGCAACCAGTGCTGGCCATACAAGCGGGGATATCTAGGAATAGGTAGGACACTGTTAATGGACACATATTGCAAAGTGACTTGTTTTAGCAAGATCTTTAACATAAAAAGCAATCCTTGGGGGGGCGCCCGTCGCCATCTTGTTCAGGTGTGTGGAGAGCACGGCAACTCTTTACTATTGTTTCTGGATGTGTCCGATGAGCCAAATGTTCTGGAATCGTATACATCAATTTGCCACAGCTCACACTAAGTTTAATATCTCCTTAACTCCTCAATGGGCTATTTTTGGCATCTTATGGGATTCTGAACTGCGTACCTCTCAACATCCCAAAACGTTACTTTTTTCATATTTCGGCTGCAGCGCGGAAAACCATCCTCCAGACTTGGATAGGCTCGACACTCCCTACCTTACGAATCTTTCTAGAAAAGCTGACATTCTTGCTTAGAATGGACTTGGTGGAATCCTCCCTTCAAAAAGAGAACAGAGTAGAAAAGTTTTTCCTCACCTGGCAACCCATCATAGACATCCTTCCAGACCGATAAGAGAATGATTTCGTTCCAGGTTATGGCATCTTGAACGATCAATTGAAGGTGCACCATAGACAGCGGGCAACCCAAACGTGTATCACACTACTCGGAGGTATCTGGTAGTTCCACGTGCCCTCTACCCTTGTTCCCCCTACCCCTCCCCTTTCCTGCTCCGCTTTTTTTTTTTCTCCTCCATCTCTAGGGCCTTGTAAAACGCTCTTACAAGATTTTAACGTAAACACTGGACTATCTTGCTGGTGTGCAACCGGTGAGACCACAACAATTTCCGTACCTCAGTGGCACATACCGGACTATGAAAGGAACTCTATCCATAGTGCATCTGAGGTATCAACATCCTAACTACATTGTCGTGGGGTTCCCCAGCTGAGCAATTGACTATGAGGGTCTCCATGTCAAGACATAGGTCTACACCGGGCCCATTACCCTCTTTTCTTCCCCTGTCCCCTCCCTTTTCCCCTGTTATTTCTCCCTGTTGGGAGTGTTTGTGCTAAAATTTGAAATTGCAAACCCCTTTAACTACTGCGTCATGTCCAGGAAATATTTTGGTCTGCATACAGTGAACCTCATTTATTGAAGCAATTTAACAGTAAGGCCTCGTTCACAACTGCTTATTTCGCGCGTATTTGCCGAGGATTGACGATCGTTCAATCCCTCGGCAAATCCTTCCGAAATAAGTCACAGCCTATTTTCTATTGATTTAATAGAAAATACGGCTCGTCGTTTACACGACGCGTAGTTCCGTTCCGGATTGCCGCCGCGGATTGACGACGGCAATCCGGACGGAAAAAAAAAATTGACATGTCAATTAAATTTCCGGACGGATTCACCCCCACAATGATTGGAGGGTGGTGAATCCGTCGGGAAAATCTACACCGGGGCCACCTTTTCTTCTTTCTCCTTTTGAACTGTTTTTTCTCCTTGATTTGCAAAATTTAATTCGGAAAATCCGTTGTAAATACGGTCTGAAATAACCCTTGTGAACATTTAACAGTAAGGGTATACAAACTAGGTAGAAAGAGACATGAACCGGCCATCCCCATATTATACGTTAATCTCCTGCTTCTCAGCAAAAATGTACAAACATTTTCATTGATTCCTATGTAAAACAGCGTAGTTCACACTCAATGAGGTTTTTACTTGCGTTTTAGGCGTTTTTTTTTAGAGATTGTTCTGGACACTGTAAAACAAGTCGTGTCAAGTCTGAAAATCCCCATAGGAATCAAGAGCTTCAAAACCTCAGTGCAGTTTTAAGCACTTTTTTGGCAAGTTTTTCTGAGCTGTTTTTGCCTTGAGGGTGCATCCCCACGGCACAGGACAAATACCGGTCGGTTTGCCGGCCGGTATTTGTCCTGTTTTGCGCCCATCCCCACGGCCGCGGAGGGGGGAGGCGGCTTTTCTCCGCGATGAGCCCTCCCCCTCCACATTGAGAAGCACATATTCCGTCCGAAAACCGGACAGAAGATTGTGCTTTCTCAATGCTTTGCCGCCGGCGGCAAACCCGTGCAGTGGGGACTGCTGCACGGGTTTTCCATAGAGCACAATTGTGCTCATTTTCGGCCGGTTTTTCAGGCGGTCTGAAAAACCGCAAACTGGCTGAAAAACCGGCCGAAAACCCGTGCAGTGGGAACATGCCCTTAGGCTATGTCTACACACACCAGGTTTTTGGACGAATTTTCGGCAGATTCTAAATACTGGGTGTAAATGTGACTGGTACCCTGTGCTGCATAGACAGCAATAAAAAAATTTGACAATCGTTTTTAAAACGCGGCGGATTTTAAAACAAGTTGGATATCCTGCTCAGATTTGCAAATCCAAAAACCAACTGCGTTTTTAGCGCAAATTTGCGCCAAAAAACACGGTCCAGAAATGTTAAAATGCCGTTGGATATTGGACAGAATTTTAATTCTATGTGCACTAAGCCTAATTTGTATGGGTGTTTCAGGAAGTAAACCTCATCAAAAACCTGATCAAAACCATGTCTGAAAAGTGCTGCATTGAGGCGCTTTTCAGACGAGGTTCTGATTCTGATTTGGACACTAAAAATTCAGCATCCAAATCAGCTGTGTGAGCATACCGAAGACTGTTTTTGTTACCCATAGCATCAGAGCTCAGCTTTAATTTTTTAAACTGCTTTGGAAAAATGAGAGCTGAGATCTGATTGCTATGGGTAACAGACCGTCTTACCGTTAGTCTTTATAAATGAGGCCCAGTAAGTGTCAAGGACAAGTCTTATACTTGAGCGCAATAAAGAGAGAGGATTTTTAGAAAACTAGCATTAGCTACATTTAGTATTGATGCCTGTCCTGTGAGGTCCTACCAACTGGGTGCTGTGGGCATTTGAGGTGTAAGATATGTCTAAGCAGCTAGAACGTCTAGGGATAGACAAATTCCAGAAGTCTCAGAGCCAGGGCACCTACAAATCTTCTCCCAGTTTTTTTTTTTTTCTTCTAATCTATTTATCTGTGGGGGTAAATAAAATCAAAGCAGTTTACCTTAAAGGGAGTTAACAATGGCGTAAATTTTACAGTAGTTTTCTAATCAGAAATCTCTATTTTGTGTGATGTTCACTATAGGAATAAACACTCTAAAGGGGTGTTCCACAGAAGGCACTTCTGAGTTACATGCTGGCTCATAGCTGGCTACGAGCCGACCATGTAACAGAATGAGGAGGGCAATGCTTGTGGCCGTCCACTCATTCATTTCCATGGGAACTCCCTCGGCTATATTCTGAACTCCCATAAAATGAATAGTGGATGGCCAAAAGTGCCTCTCTCCTCGTTCTGTAACCTGGTCGGCTTGTAGCTAGTCATGAGCTGACATGTAACATGGAGCACCTCCTGATTAGGCAGTGAGTGGCATATCAACTATGCTATTCCTAGCTGATCCTGTTACAGTGACATGAGTGCTGAAGGTTTGTAAACTGTAGTGCACAAGGCTACAGAGCTCTGGAGTGTTACAATTACTGACCAGTTTTATGTTCACATGGCGTATTTGCGGGGCATATTTCAGCGTGTCATTGCGCTGCAATACGCCCGAATTACGCCATGCAAATACGGTAGTACATAGCCCTCATTGAGAGCTATTTTTACCTGCCATCTTCTCTGGCGTACAAAACACAACTGGGAAAAGAATTGACATGTTGCTTCGTCCTGGCGCTTGCGCGCGGGGGAAAGTGAAGGTCAATGGGAGACGACTGTCAGCACTTTAGGAGCACATGTACTTCTAAAATACCCAACGTATTGCTGCACATACAGTATGCACAGAATACGCGATGCGAACATGCCCTAAGGCTGTGTTCACATGGCTTAAACTGGGACGTATCTCGCCCCATATTTCGCGCCTTACTGCGCTAAATACGTCCCAGTCATTACGGTAATCCACAGTTCTCATGGAGAACTATGGATTACGTCCCCTCTCCCCGCTCACACAATATGCCGAGCGGGGAGAGAAGTGACATGTCAATTATTCATGGCTTAATACGCGCAGTGAATAATGAATGTCTATGGGGCCGGGGGGCTCCGCCCCTCCGCCCCGCCCCCAAGCACACGGCGTAATTGCGGGGTGAAATACGTCCCACAGTTATTGCCGTGTGAACCTGCTAGGCTATATTCCACGCCAGTAATTGCGGACGTATTTCCCGCAATTAGCCGTGTGTGGGGGCGGAGGGGGGGCGCCCCCCCGGCCTTAGAATTCATATTTCTCGCGTGATTCGCCGCTAGTAATTGACATGTCACTTATCTCCCCGATCGCCGTATTGTCCGAGCAGGGAGAGGAGACGTAATCCATAGTTCTCTTTGAGAACTGTGGATTACCGTAATGACAGGGACGTATCTCGCCCCGTATTTCGCGCTGTACAGCGCGAGATACGTCCCAAAATATGCCGTGTGAACATAGCCTAAGGGTACAGACATACGGCAGTTGTAAAATGCCAGTTGGATTCTGTTTAAGAGTCCAGCCTGTATTTTATTGGCATCTGATTGGTCTTGGGGGACGGTTCTGTCCGCGGTTTGCGGATTTGGCCGTTCCCCTTAACCATTGAATAGCACAGCGTCCGCCCAAAAACCAAGCATAAGATTGTGCATGTTCTGAGGTTTTTGGAACGCTGACGATGTGAAAAGCCGCCCAATAGCAAAACTGTGCAGTGTAAACTACCAGCGGGTTTTCTATTAAAGTCTATGGGGATGGTTGATAGTCGGTTTTCAGACTGTTTTCAAATCCAAAACCCGTCTGAAAACCCTGGCCATGTTGACTTGCCCTAAGTAATGTAGACAAGCTTGGGTCTTTCAAGAAGAGAACACAGAAGATAGCAGGTCATGATCCCGACCAATGCTGCAGCCTGTAAGAGAGTGATGGCCGGTAATTAGGGAAATTTGTGTGCAAAAGAAGCGAGAGAATCTGTTCCTAACTGTGAAGAGAGGCAAAATCAGAACAGCAATGTATTTAGTAATAGTCTCTCTAGTTACTTTGCCTATATGTGTAAAGCTGATCAATGAAACTTGAGTACCTTTTTAAGGCAATTAGGGGATATTGCCCAGATTACTGCTGTCAGTTTATTATTTAAAAGATAATGGTTGGCAGTTCATATTAGATAAGAGTAGCTAGATGGTTTAACAACCATTGAATGAATGATTATCCTGGTGAATAATCGGTTTCTCCACACAGTCATAAACGTTTAACATGGTTAACAATTTAAAATGGTTAGAAGTAAACGAATACCCAACAAACTATTGTTTGGGTTAATATTGACCGTTTACTTCTCGTCTTGTGTGCATGCAAAGGGTGTAGTAGCGGCTGATATCGCTCAGCAGTTACTTCCAGCTTTTCCCTGGGGTTACAGTGCAGGTCACATTAAGGCTGTCAGAAGGCTTTTCACTTATTTAGTAGAACTTCTATATTGATGCCCAGCTCACATCTGCGATGGAGGTTCTGTTAGGAGCCTTCATTATAGATTCCATTAAAAAATTATGGCGAAAAAAGCGCAGCATGCAGCACTGGTTGTTTTCATTAAAATTTGTCAGTGGGGCTGTCGAGAGCTGTTATGAAATGGATCCGGCAGCATCAGAATTTAAATTTTTCTGTTTCTACCACAAAATAGAAAGAACGGAAGTAATAACGCAGATGTGAACCAGGCCCAATTGGAAGAGATTTCTAATAATAGAATTATCGGTTCTTTTTTATCAATTGCATCTGACTAGTAGATGGACACAAGCTGGCCATATGTCAGAAAACGGTATGGAATAGCTTCCTTCACTTAGTGGTCTGCAATTAATAATCCAGACTCCTCTCTTAGCAGGACATCTTAAAGGGGTTGTCTCACTACAAGGATTGCTTTATATGTTAAAAATCTGGCAAAAACAAGTCACTTTGCAATGAATGTCCATTAACAGTGTCCTACCTATTCTGAGATATCCCCTCTTGTATGAGCTGCATCAGCTCCTCAGGTTGCTATAGCTACAGACCTGTTTGATCTCTTCTGATAGGCTGCCAACACTGGTTGCTATAACTACAGACCTGGCTTCTACTGCAGCCTAGCAGAAGCCATTAAACGCCTCTGAAATCAAAATGAAACCAAGAAAACAGGACGAATCAATGCAGTGAGACAACCTCTTTAATATTGTTGGAGGAACAGGAATGAGACTGGAAGAGACTTCTGTATGATTATCATGTGTCATAATTTTTCTGGAGAGATTTCAACATGACTGTTGTGGAACATTGTGGCTTCATTAACAATAATGCAATTGTATCTACAAGTTCTATAACCGTACGCAGTGCATTAGTTGTATCACATCGTATAGACTTGTCTACTTCAGTGTCAGAAAAATGATCTATAAAACATTGGTGGTTCAGGGGACACTTAATGGCCAAGCTTTGTCCCTTCCTAGTTTTGACTCTATGAAAGAATCCATTTATTGTTAACAACCAAGGGAAAAACTAAAAATATTTTACAGAGCACATTCAAGGCTAAAACAATAGAATAACCTATTGAGTAGTTTGCCAAATACAAAACAGGAACTTGGTCAATGCCAGTAAATCCTGTTTTGACAAAAGTAATCACTCCTTATATGTTATGGGGCCCTGCTTTTTTTCTTCTTCTCCTTTTCTGATTGATGAACACTTTTTTTTTTTTTTTTTTTAAAAAATAGATCATTTGTTTCTTAATTAGAGAATGAATTGAAGAACAAGAATATGATTTTTTTTTCCCACCTTGTTCAAGGTTAGCTGAATAAAATATGCCCCACTCCCTGCTTTTTTTCCCCCATTGATCAGCAGTAATTGATGTAGAAACCTAAGGGTCGCCTATTAAAAAGAATTTTCAATGCACTGGGGCTAGAGTGGTTCAAATAAGGAATAATACCTGACGCGCGCTTGTGCTCCATTCACTTAAAATGAAGGGTAAGTCTGTACATCTTATTGGGACGAGAACCCAGAAGTCAAGAGGATCAGATCGGCGTGGGACAGTTAGGTAAAGGTTTTATTTCATTATTGGACGACCCTGGCCCCAATGCAGTGTAAAAAAAAATATTAATCAACATCCTCTTTAACAGTAAGTGTTGTGCTGTAGCGCCACTAGAGGAGGAATAAAGCATTACACTATGCCCAGGGCTGGTACAAGGTATCCTGGTGCCCTAGGCAAATAAAGTTCAAAGCGCCCCCCCGATGGAAAATTCGTCCCACTCCATACCTCCTTGTGCCCCCTTTTCTGCCTGGGATGAAGTGGCGCCCTAGGCGGTCGCCTACCTCAGCCTACCCATCGTCCCGGCCCTGACTACGCCTATTTTATTTGCTAGAAGGCTATGTATTGCATGAACAGGCCGGATCCACCAGAGCAAAATATGCTCTTTGTAGCCAGGTCTGATTGCAACATGAAGAAGACAGAAAAAAGAAGGAAAAGTTAGGCACTGTTGGATGGAGGACAGAGGATTGTTTCCAATTTAACAGAATTTAGTTCAAGCTATGTGTTCAGGCACGAAAAAAAGGTGCCTTCCTCAGGTCATAATAAAGATATACCTGGTTTGCACAAAAAAGGAGAAACCATTATAGTGGTACCTTGAGATGCGAGATTAATTCGCTCTGTGACCTTGCTCTTAATTTAGATTGCTCTTATGTCAAAGCAAATTTTCCCATAGAAATGAATTGAAACTTCATTAATCTGTTGCACGCATCCCAAAACCACCACAATTTTTTTTACATCTATAAACAAACATGTACTAATATATATTATTATATATATATATATATATATATATATATTATATATATATTATATATATATATATAGATGATAATAGATAGTAATAAACATACTGTCTACAGTATAACATAAGAGAATGTAAAGAAAATAAACTGGTTTAATTAAGTGTATTCACCTTTAAAGCCAGACACAGCTGCTCCCTGTGGAGGAGATCACTAAACTTAAATTGCTCTTTTTTTCCCCCCTTCACTTAAGGTGGGTTCACACAATGTTGCTGTAATGGCAGATGGTTTGCAGAACAGAGTACTTGTTTAGATTTCACGGATGGCTATAGATCAGGAGCTTTTATGAAGGTTTTACATACAGCATATAGTAAGGTGTTGCTGTCATCAGCAACTTAGACTTAGACTGGCCAACAGAGTAGCTGGAGAAGACTTCGGTGGACACCTGGTCATGATGGCCCGGAGCTGCCTTCCAGGGAAGAGGGCAGAGAATAAAAGGCAGAGTTTAAGAGTATGAAAACCTTGTCTGAAAAGCGCCTCAATGAAGCACTTCTCAGACGAGGTTTTGATCAGGTTTTCGACAGTTTTCTTTCTGAAACACCCATACAAATTACTAACCAGGCCAAAAACCGCGTCTAAAACCGCTTCAAGGTTTTGAAGTTCTCCATTGATTCCAACTGGGATTTTCAGCATTGAAAACGCTTCAAGAATTACCTCGACACTTCTTTTTCAGCGCAGAAAAAGGGTGGAAAAACTTGTGTGTAAACTACAACGCTTTTTTATATAGGAATCAATGAAAATTAACTGGGGGTGTTTTGGAGGATTTTTGACGCTGTTTTGGACGAGGAAACGCTCTGAAAACAGCCCAGAAAACAAAAATGCAAAAATCATCCTTGTGAACATACCCTAAGGGTATGTTCACACGGCTTATCTTGGCGCACATTTTGCCACGTATTGCGTGTTATACGCGGTGAAATGCGCGCCACATTTAGAGTAGTCCATAGCTCTCATAGAGAGCTATGGTTTACGCGTCGTCCCCCCATGCGTACAATATGATCGCATGTCAATTGTTAGCGGCGAATACGTGCCGCTGGCAATGAATGTCTATGGGGCTGGTGCCCAGAACACCCGGCGTATTGCGGAACATATTATACACGCCACAATACACCGTGTGAACATATCCTAAGGCTATGTTCACATGGCTTATTTTGGGACGGATTTCAGTCCATAATTTGTGCCGTAGTGCGCGAATTACGGCTGAAATCGGTCCCAGGCATTAGGGTAATCCATAGTTTCTAGAGAACTGTGGGATTCGTCTCCTCTCCTGCTCGTGAAATACGACAGGGGGGGGGCGGGGGAGAAGTGACATGCACATATCAGGCGGGATACGCAACGTGGATAATGGATGTCTAGGGGCCGGCGAGCTACCACCCAGCCCCCGTCCATACAGCGTAATTACGGGGCTAAATACGTCCCGCAAGTAAGCCGTGTGAACATAGCCTAAGAGTTATGTACAGTACGTGCACTTATGTACTATAGCTGTAGGATGGGCCCCAAGGATCAGCTCCACTGGTGGGCCTCAGGCACCTCAGTCTAACACTGTATCCATAGATAGGGAGACGAGGATTAGCTACTGTTAGGATATGTCCACACAACACAGATTTTGTGCTAGTCATTTGAATTTAAAATCCACAATGTGGAAAGAAAAGAAGTCACTGGACAATACACAGATTAGCCCCATTATAATCTGATTTGTGAACACAGCCATTAGACACTTCTAGCACCATCTTCTCTCCAACAGTTACAATCAATTCTAAGTGTTGAAATCCAACATGCCCAATCCTTCTGCCATTGATTGGGGAGTCGGGACACCTCATATCACGCTGACCAATACTGTTAAACGTGTTGTGTTTGGCCAACCTTTATCTATGGTCCCCTTTTCATCCTGCTGTACTGTAGACAGTGCAGTCAAACTTTGGTAATCTGCTGCTGAAGATATACTACAGTAACAGTGTACCCTTTAAACGGAAAGTTCTGACATGAAGTAGTTTATATCTTCTGTTATGAGTCGACTCATGTGATGGGGATAGTGTCTTGTTTAAAGATCTTCTGATATAGTCCTGATAATTTGATAAGGTTGACTGAGAGTATGATTATGGCTACAGTAACTAAGCAGAAGTATTTTTTTTTATAAGCATAGGAAACATATTTACCAACGGTTGGTTGATAAGCTGATATATCTGTTCTCCACTATAAATGCTCTTATCTATCTAATATATCTATATTAATATATATATTATATATATATATATTTATATTTATATATATTATATATATTTATATATATATATATTTATTATAATTTATAAATATATATAATATATATTATTTTATATATATATTTTTCTATATATATATATATATTATATCTATATTTATATATCTATATTTATATATCACCACAGTTGACCGTGCTGGTCATCTATGAAGTAGAACCTTATTTGAGGTTAAAGAGCATTGCTGCCTAATTCGGACAGCTTCTTCTGCTATTGGAGTCAAGCTTATTAAATGGAGCCTGGCGTTTTAAAGTCCTAGTTTCAAATACACGATTATAAAATTCTAAGGGTCTAAGGGGGATACTCTGTTCAGGATTATCTTTTGGGCACAGTGGAGAGAACCTGTCCTGCTTTGGAGGACATGTCCTGTCCTGATTTGAATAATTAATGTGTAATACCTTATTGTGCCTGAGGTGGCGCTGCATGGAAGCTATTCTTACTGCCAAATTTCCACACAAATTCTAGCATATCATTGTGGAGGGACACTTTGTGGTCAACGAATTGTCAAAGGGACACTTTAACAATTGAGGATTATCCAAAGTGGAGACTCCCTTTAATAAATAAAACAAACTTTACTTTTTCCTGCAGGATCATTGTTTTTAATGGAACCCAGTGGGCCATTGAGGCTAAAAGTGGTGGCAAATCAGTGGATCCTATGTACTGACACAACATGCGCCATAACATGAATTGAGATCCGGTTAGTTGTGTCCAATCCCAGTGTAGTATTCACACGCCTGAGCGCCTGGACATAATTAGGACCATGTTGGTTTTTTTCTGCTGGTACCAAACACAAACTAGGTTCCACTCTGATATCTGAAACATTTTTACTTATTTTTATTAGTCCAATGTCCATTTGTTTATAGATATCATATACATTGCCTGAAATTTGACATTCTGGATTAGCTGTTTTTCTTACTAATGTTGTAGGATGTTGGGCCTTATTCATCAAAACGGTCTAACAGTAGGACTTTTATTTTCCCAGAGAAGATTAAGAAATGAAAGCTGAGCTCTGATTGGTTGCTATGAGCAATATAGACAGTCTTACCATTAGAGTTTTGATAAATGAGGCCCAATGTCCTTATAAAATCTAATTCAGGTTAAGGGCTGAGCATTTTTTATTTTTTGTGAATTACTGAATAGTGAAAGCTCTATCTTCTAAGACCTTCCTACAGTACAGTTCATGATGGGCATTTGTGTTTGGCAGAAGCCATTTTGCTATTTGTGTACGATTTGGCTCATACCTTTCCATTTTGCTCATGGCAACTTGTTCAAATTGTAGTGGTTGTGGATCTTTCCAACAGACACTATGTATTGGTGAATGTGAATTTTCTGGATATACTATACATTGGCCTTTACCTGCTGAGAATGAGGTGTCCTCTACAATGTTCTTAAATATACTTAAATAGGGCATATGGAGAGCAGTTTTCATGAGATAACCTTTTAGCATAGAACTGTATTTCACATCAAAATGGAAGTAATTGTTGGGAGACCGAAACAAATCCCATTATTTAGGCATGCGGTGTCGGACTTGCCCCCCTGGAGACCAACACATATACTGCTAGTTATTTAACTGTAGGACATGCATACAGTTAGAAACCTACTGTGGAGCTCCTGGCCCACCAGGATGCCGGTAATCTTCTGGTGGGCCCCGAGATCTGCATGTTTTGCCGCAGACCTTTGGGCCCATCATGGTATTCCCCAAAGTCTGCAGCATGGGACACTCATACAGTAAAAAACTATGGCTGCCAACTACTGTGGGCCACAGGCAAAGCCTACGGCCCACAACAGTAAGCAGCGCATGTGGCGTGATGTACCAATCACTGCACTGCTGGGTCTACTAGGTCTAAACCGTTTAGCCTTGGAGATAGCAGAAGTAGTGTATCCGCATAGGTAGCGTGATGACGTCACGACCAACATACCGGACACAAACTCACGGCACGAGATGCTCAGTACTTCATTTTTAACAATCAAAGGGGGCATATACAGTATATAATACCACAAGTCTGGTATTATTCAGCCACATGTGGTGGTATTAGTCATTATGTGGTGATGATATGTGGTGGCATTATTCAGTCACTATGTGGTCACGGTGTGGCAGCATTATTTAATCACTATGTGGTGGTGGTATTATTCAGTCACTATGTGGTCATGATGTGGCGGTATTTTGTCTTAGTGGAATTATTGATATTGGCCTTGGTATTCTGGTTTTGTGTAGCAATATTTGGTAATTGTACGACCTTTATACTTAGTGCTTTCCTATACCTTTTTGTATATTTTCATTTACATAAAATGGATCATTCTGGTGGGGGGTGTGACCTATGTCTTTACACCTTTTATGTTTACTACCCACTATCCTACTGCAATTGGGTGAGGGAGACTCCAAATCCTCAGCACCCCATCTTGATTAAAGGTTAGTATGAAGATGTCATCACACCAGTTTGCATAAGATGAAGCAAGACTGGGTGAGGACATCATACAGGTGAAAGAGGCAGGGAGGCAGAGTACAGTATCTTTGGGTTGCGCACCTAGAATCAATTCCTTTGGTGGGCACCACAGTACAACACTGCAGGCATACGGTGAGAAATGTTGGCCACTCCTAGACAGAAACCTTGGGCAAGCTTCAATGATGTAACTGTCCATACATGGGCTCCCTGGGGTAATCTATCTCTCGACCTCCTGAGCTTCTTCCATCACATTGGTAATGCTCACAGCCAAGGTAGCAAACAGCAGTACCACCACTGAGGAGAGGGAAAGGAATAAGGCCCCTGTATCTACACTATTCTACGCTTCATGATGGGAGGCAGAAAGGACACTCTTTTGGCCTCCATCTGACTTTGAATCTCTATGGAGATGTGTAACATGTATCTCAGAAGTTTTTTGCGGGAGCTAAACTTGAGGGGGGAGTACATGAACTGAATTGGTTCCTGAAATGTACACCAAGCTATTGGTGGATTATTTTTATTACTATGATTTTTTTTTTTATTACAATTTTTTTTTCTAATCTGTTTATAGACTTTTTATACTTTAGGTGCATCTACACTATTTGCAGCTTCCTTAGAACAGAAAAATATCAAATGAGTAACCCATATGTAAGCATTTACATATTTGTAAGTGACCCCTTCATGTTGGACTTTTAACATGGTTTGTATTATTTATATTCAAAAATATGATACTGAAATCCATGGTAATATTTTTCTTGAAAATGACCACAGCAGATCTGTCAGTATTTCTTCCATACTGGAAATGAAATTGCTAAGAGAAACCAAAATGTTGATCTGATAGGCTTGTGTCCAGGAAAAAGCCGCCTGCTCTCATGTGACACGGCTGTGTTCTGTTGAGCCTATACTGGTTTGCAGTGTATTAAAACAATCTTCTGTCCTAATGATGCTATTTCAGCCACATTTCCAGTGGGGTGGGGGGGAGTGAGGAGGAGTGGGGGGAGGGGTGGACCTAAGTCCTCAGTGGTCGGTATAATGAATGGATGTCTATGGCAGAAGATGGGACTGGGCAGTTCTATTTTAATAAACTCAAATAATAAGCACATTCTTGAAACCTGCGAGTATGAAAATGAAATTATTTTCCCTTTAGCATCTCACATTGGCAACTGCTAATGCACTTCTATTTTTATCCGGTGGAATGGGATGACTGTTAAATAATCCACTGATGTATTTTTCTATCAAAAATGTAGACCTAAGTCCAGGGATCTGACAAGAACACATAGAGGCGGGCTACGTTTTACTATTTAGAGACAGTACTCATCCTTAATAGGTCGATATACCCCTTGTAGAACATGAGAATTAAATGACCATAGCATATCTTGTGCTTATATGTGCCAAAATTGTATGTAATGTTACAAGGTTCTGCAGATTTCTGTAGCAGAGATGAATTAATCATATGGTAAACCTCAACACCGTATCTTGCATAGGGTGATCTATGACCCTCTGTAATGAAGCTCAGCGAGTTACATAGGAAATACATCTGTGTACTTTCCATGTTGTGTGTTGGGATCATTTGTTATTCCAGCTAACTTTATGTGTAGTTGTAGTTACTGTAGTTTGCTTATATAATGTTTCCAATTATCTATTGTTTAACTGCTATATTAAGGTTTGAAGAAGCTCATCTTAGAAAATAGGCTTCCCTTAGAAATCCTAGTTATAGGGAGCCACTTATATCGCCTGGAAAATGTAGAAATGAGGGTGTAAACTGATTACAGTGGTTCAGCGAACTTTCAAACCCAGGAAGGGTCATTCCCTTTCAAAATTGGGCATCCATTTGAACTTCACTGATATTGGAGTATATGCATGACCGTGTGTAGATAGAGCGAGATAGATAGATAGATAGATAGATATCATGCATATATAATGTACATACATACGTGTGTATATATCCAGGTGTGTGTGTATACTTAAAAATATGTATTTTCTTATATATAGATAGATCGATAGATCACCCATGAGAGGAGCACTACCATAAATATTTCAGGGCATATGGTTCAAAAAAAGAGGGTGCCAGCAATCTAGCCCCTAGCTCTAGGGCTGAAATCAACTAGAAAAATATCAAATGACTATAGCAAAAAAAGTTAATTGCATATTTAGAACAGACAAAACAAGGTGCAACATCTGTCCTCTCACATAATAAATTTGGTTCAAAACTGATCCTGAGAGAACTGAAATGTCGCACCATATTTTGTCTGAACTGACTATGTAGTAAACTTACTATTTTTTTGGAGTGCTACAGTCATTGCATGTTAATAGATACAGTATATCTATATATGGATGTGTGTGTGTGTGTGTTGTGAGTTGTGTGTGTGTGTGTGTGTGGTGTGTGGTGTGTGTGTGTGGTGTGTGTGTTGTGTGGTGTGTGTGTTGTGTGTGGATATACACTACTTAAAAAATAAAGGGGAACATTAAAATACCACCTCCTAGATCTCAATGTATGAAATATTCCAGTTGCAATTCTTTATTCATTACATAGTGGAATGCGACGAGAACAATAAAACAAGAAAAATGCATATCCCATGGAGGTCTGGATTTGGAATGATACTTAAAATCAAAGTGGAAAATCAAATCTGAAGTTGATCCAACTTCAGTAGAAATGCCTCAAGACAAGGAAATGAGGCTCAGCATGGTGTGTGGCTTCCAAGTGTCCGTATGACCTCCCTACAATGCCTGGGCATGCTCCTGATGAAGCGGCAGATGTTCTCCTGAGGGATCTCCTCCCAGACCTGGACTAAAGCATCAGTCAACTCCTGGACAGTCTGTGGTGCAACGTGGCGTTGGTGGATGGAACGAGACATGAGGCTTACCATTGTCATGCATCAGAAGGAACCCAGGGCCCACTGCATATGGTCTCACAATGGGTCTGAGGATCTCATCCCAGTATCTAATGGCAGTCAGGGTACCTCTGGCTAGCACATGTGCGGCCCTCCATAGAAATGCCTCCCCCCACCATTACTGACCCACTGCCAAACCGGTCATGCTGGAGGATATTGAAGGCAACAAAACGTTCTCCACAGTGTCCCCAGACTGTCATATCGGTCACGTGCTCAGTATGAATCTGCTTTCATTTGGGAAGAGCACAGGGTGCCGATACCGAATCTGCCAATCTTCGTGTTCTCTGACAAATACCAATCACTCTGCACGGTGTCGGGCCCTCATGTCACCCTCATTGAGTCTATTTCTGACAGTTTAAGCAGACAGATGGATATTGATTGCCTGTTGGAGGCACTGCTCCTCCTGTTCCTCCTTGCACAAAGGAGGAGATAGCGGTCCTGCTGCTGGGTTGTTGCCTTACGGCCCCTTCACATCTCCTGGTGTGCTGGCCTGTCTCCTGGTATCTACTCCATGCTTTTCCTCATTGTGTTTCCACAACAAGTTTGGCTAATAGAGATGCCTAATCTTCTCCATTGATTGACTTTCAATGTTCCATATAATCCACAAATATTAGGCCATCTTTATCCCAGAAGATGGGGGCAAAAACTTTTCCAGCAGACTCCTGTGCACAGGAGGAGAACCAGAATGTTTCCACTTCTTAGAGATTCCTTTGCTTTCTGGATCATAAAGATGAATACAGGTTTCATCCATTGTAACCAGGTGATCCAAAAAGTTTGATTTTCTTTTGTTAAATTAATTACAAATCCACCAAGATATTGTCCCTCTTTGGCTTTTGATCATCATGGAGACTTGGGAATCCAGTTTGCAGGTAGGTTTCTCATTTCCAATTTATTATGAATGATATGAAAAACGTGTCTCTGATATTCACCTTAGGCCGATTCATATATTATTCAAAATCATAACTTGGACAACATCAATGTTTTCTTTTGGTGACACAGAAATCGGTGTCCCAGGCCTCTTCTCATCCATAACATCTTTGCTTCCATGTCTAAAATCCACAACCCAGTTAGTAATGGCTGAATACGACAGACATTGGTCTCCTAATGAGCCTGAAGCTCTGCAGACATAAGAAACATGCAGGAGGCTGCAGATCTCTTCTCTCCAGACAACCTTCTGCATCCCCTGCTCCATACAAAAGGATGATGTCAAAGTTCTTCAGTGAGGGGAGACACGCCTGCTGGGAGCAGAGACACGCCTGCTGGGAGCATAGACACGCCTGCTGGGAGCAGAGACACGCCTGCTGGATTCAAACACCATCTCAGAGAATTGCTGAAAGCAACAGAGAATTAGCTCAAACGCAAAAACTCAAACTCCTTAACAGAGATAAAAAGGTGACTTTAACGGCAGAGTTTTCACTTGGCATGGCTGCAACCCGGCCTTGGTGTGTTCTGGATTCCATGTTTCTTAATTTTTTTTGTATTGTTTCTCATAATTTATCTATTTGGAAGCATGACACCATGCTGGCCACCCAAAATTACTACTTGTTGGCAAAGTATATTATATGCCTTTTTTAGAGAGTCCCTTTAAGTAAGTGTTTTTAAGTGATAATGGTGAATGAAATAGCTGGGTGACCATTTTCTGTGCTCTAAACCAATATATTTTTACAATGTCTCTTGAGCTGATGAGAGTAGGTACATCGTGGAACTGCCAACACTGAACTGAATGTGGCACTGACATCAGATCCTATTCACCTTGACGTTTCTCCATTTCTTGGTCAGATGGCCTCTGAGATACCCAGCTGTGTCGGTAATGAGGTGTCATTCTGAAGGGTGAGCCAAGATTGGGTTGCATTCTTTATTAGATTTCTCTTAAACTTTCCTAAAACCATTCTTACGTCAGGTCTGAGCACTTTTTGATGCACAGTCACCTGTAACGTCTTGTGTGGCCATGCACTCCTTGACTTTATTAAGAGTGTAGTTGAAATGCATGTACTAACAAATATTGGCATAAGAATATATCATTTTTTCACAAATGTTTATTATTAGACATTAGTTTTTTTTTTTTCTCATTCTGAGAATTTCTCTCTATGAACTATTCAAAGGGGTTGTCTGGTTGTTGTTTTTTTACAATTATGTTGTTATAGTGTATATATCAACTTTGTTGATGTCAGGTGTTATGTATATGTATCTTTTAGATGTGTATCTTCAATACTATGTGTATCGCAGTAAGTGATGGCTTTCCATTCATAACGTCATCCCTCAATACAACATACACTATAGAAGAGCTGGCCGGCCTGATGACTAGCATGCATACGCGCTAGTCTGGAGGCAGTCGCTGCTATAGCGTAGCTGGCCACCGCCCTCCCCAAATACTGTCACACTACTCTTTATAGAGTGACGTTTTGTTAGGAATGTCATCCCATACTACACTATAGCAGCGACAGCCTCCTGAATAGAGCACATGCGTGCCAGTCATCAGGCCATCCGGCTCTTCTATAGTATATACAGTACTAAGGGATGATGTTCCAAATGAAACGTCATACTATACAGAGTAGTGTGGCCGTGTTTGGGGATAGCGGTGTCCAGCAACGGCTTCTCGACTAGCGCAGATGCGTGCTTCTCATTAGGCTGGCCAGCGCTTCTATAATATATACAGTACTAAGGGATGACATCCCGAATGAAACGTCACTCTATACAGAGTAGTGTGACAGTGATCGGGGATTGTGGTTTCCAGCTGCACTATAGCAGCGATGGCTTCCTGACTAGCGCGTATGCGTGCTGCTCATCAGGCTGGCTGGCTGTGTAAGGAATGACGTTACAAATGGAAAGTAATCACTTACTGCCATACACATAGTAATGAAAAATAAAAATATAAAACATACAAATACATAACAGATTACATTAAGAAAGTTCATACATACATTATAGCCCATAGTGAGCCTAATTAATTAAAAAAAAACAAAAGAGGGAACATCTTTAAAGGGGTTGTCTCACTACATTGGTTCATCTCACCTCAGTCCTGTTTTCTTGGTTTCATTTTGAATTCAGGGGAGTTTACTGGCTTCTACTAGGCTGCAGTAGAAGCCAGGTCTGTAGCTATAGCAACCAGTGCTGGCAGCCTATCATGATAGATCAAACAGGTCTGTAGCTATAGGGACCTGAGGAACTGATGCAGCCCAAGAAGGGATATCTCGGAATAGGTAAGACACTGTTAATGGACACATATTACAAAGTGACTTGTTTTTGCAAGATCTTGAACATAAAAAGCAATCCTTGTAGTGAGACAACCCCTTTAAGCATTTTCTGTTATTGTATTGTGTTTTTTGCTCTGTCTGTAATCTGATTGTACATCACTAATTGAAGATCTCCCTTTTTTGCTGCCTCACTTGCTTTGGTGCTCATAGCAGTATATACTATTTCCCTGCTGTAGACCTTCACCTCATGGTCATGTTCTGTATTTTTACCTCCCATTCTCATGATTCCCATGATGTTCATAGGCCTCCCTCCCCTCCAGCTGTCAAGCCCGAATCCTCCTTTTCATAGTGTTACCTTGCAGATAAGGGCTATATTGTCTGAGGTGCAGACGAGGCCTTTGCCTTCAGTCAGAGAAGGTACATATGTAGTCCTGTCTCCCAATCTTAAAGGCTCCGAGCAGTTTTCTTCTGTGGTCACAAAAGCAGCCTGCAGGTGCTGAAGCTCCTGAGGAGTCCTTTGATAAAGGAGGGATCTGTTGGGCTTTTAGGCAGTGGTTATTTAACCTTTTCAGTGCTGGTGTTGGGTGAAGTAGTTGCATCACTCTTCCTAGATTCCCATACTTGCTTTGTGACCTCATCCGTGACCTTGAATTGGGTCTGAGAGTGTGCTGTGTCTACTCACTGAATCATCATCAGCCATCTGCGATTTAATCACTAGTCAAAACCCATTAGGTCAAATCACGCCTGATGCTCTACTGTTGAAGCAGTTAAACCTTTCGTAGCTGTCGTAGGTTCAGACTCCTCCCAGTTAACAACCCTTATGTAAACTCCCAGCAGTGGCCCACTATCTATTCATGTCAGAAGGCGGTTTAATTGTATAGTGAAGATCAATGCATCGTCTATGTTAATTTCCTGTGACCGGTGACATCTCCTGACAGGTCTGTTTTAGTAAATCCTTGTGTTCTCTGTGAAATAATCCTGGATCATCTTCTCTTATAACTCTGTGTTGTGCTGTTCCTCTCTTATTCCTTCTAGAAATGTATTACTGAATCTGTCAACTGGGTGTTACCATTCCAGGCTTCAGAGAGGTGTGTTTCTGCACACAATGATTTTGTCAGCACTGATTGGATAGTGTCTGAATGCAAAGACACACCCCCAATTGGTAACACCCAGCTAACAAATTGGTAATACCTTTCTAGTAATACTAGGAGAACCACACAACAACAAGATAAGGAAATTGATATTTTATGAGGAGTCTTTAAAGGG
This sequence comes from Phyllomedusa bahiana, assembly GCA_025379985.1. Lineage (NCBI taxonomy): Eukaryota > Metazoa > Chordata > Amphibia > Anura > Hylidae > Phyllomedusa > Phyllomedusa bahiana. The sequence continues at coordinate 58,363 of JAODAL010015527.1, forward strand.
AATTTGTCAGATGGTTTTCATAGTAAATGTAACCACAGCGCTGGGTAGGGCTTAAAACCCACATTCACATCCCCTATTATGAGGACAGACAGACAGAACTTGAGCTGGAACAACTTCTCCATAGCCACCCAGTAAATCTAAAAAGTAACTTAAAGGGGTGTCTCCACACTACAGAATGTTTGTTAGTCCATTGGGGCATGATGAGAAATAAAAGTTAAGGAGAATACTTGCCTCCTGGACACTCTCCTTCCATCATGGTCGCGGTCCCGATGATCCCGGCAGAAGACTATATACATATAAAAAAAAAATTAGAAAGGGGAAAATCCCTTTAAAGGGCTGTTCCAATGCTCCAAAATGCTTGTAAGTCCATCAGGGCATGATGAGAAATAGAATAAACGGAGAATACTTACCACCTGGCCACTCTCCTTCCATCATGGTGGCTGTCCCGATGACCCTGGCAGAAGACTATATACATAAAAAAAAAAAAATATATATATATATGAAAATCCCTTTAAATGGATATTCCAATGCCCCAAAATGCTTGTAAGTCCATCAGGGCATGATGAGAAATAGTATAAAAGGAGAATACTTACCACCTGGCCACTCTTGTTCCGTTGCTGTCCCGATGACTTGCTCGTTCATCTTTCACATGACGGGGGCAGGCCGCAGCGGTCCTGTGCGCATAGCTGAATAGCTGTACCTGTCATGTGTATGATATATGGGCAGGTTCACTGCCTGGATCATTGAGACAGCCACAGTAGCAAGAGTGTCCAGACGGTAAGTATTCCCCTTTTATTCTATTTCCCATCATTCCCTGATGGACTTAAGAGTATTTTGAAGCATTGGAACACCTTTTTAAAGGGGTTTTCCGCTTTCTCGTGTTTTTTTTATTTATTTTTTATATATATATGTATAGTAGGAAATCCTATAATGCCTCCTTTGTATCAATTCTGTAGGCCCCGATCTAGAAAAAAATTAGTATAGCCCACATTCCATTGAACAGTAATGGCCTACTATACAGACTAATCATGGAGTCATTCATTTTGAACTCCCCCCTTATATATGTTATGCAACCCCTGGTATCCAGGTTGTTTATTGGGGAGCAGATCTTCTCCAGTATTACTACCTTCAGTAGCTTCTTATGTCCCTGTCTCATGTTTCTGCTTTATTTTACAGTTACAGTGCCTTGCGAAAGTATTTGGACCCCTTGAACTTTTAAACTTTTTGCCACATTTCAGGCTTCAAAGATAAAGACATCAAATTATTTTATTTTTTTTTGAAGAATCAACAACAAGTGGGACACAATTGTGAAGTGGAACGAAATTTATTGGATATTTTAAACTTTTGTAAAAAAAAATAAAAAAAAAATAATGAAAAGTGGGGTGTGCAATATTATTCAGCCCCTTTACTTTCAGTGCAGCAAACTCACTCCAGAAGTTCAGTGAGGATCTGTGAATGATCCAATGTTGTCCTAAATGACTGATGATGATAAATATAATCCACCTGTGTGTAATCAAGTCTCCATATAAATGCACCTGCTCTGTGATAGTCTCAGGGTTCTGTTTAAAGCGCAGAGAGCATCATGAAGACCAAGGAACTCACCAGACAGGTCCGTGATACTGTTGTGGAGAAGTTTAAAGCAGGATTTGGATACAAAAAGATTCCCCAAACTTTAAACATCCCAAGGAGCACTGTGCAAGCGATCACATTGAAATGGAAGGAGTATCAGATCACTACAAATCTACCAAGACCCGGCCGTCCCTCTAAGCTTTCATCTCAAACAAGGAGAAGACCGATCAGAGTTGCAGCCAAGAAGCCCATGATCACTCTGGATGAACTGCAGAGATCTACAGCTGAGGAGGGAGAGACTGTCCATAGGACAACAATCAGTCATACACTGCACAAATCTGGCCTTTATGGAAGAGTGGCAAGAAGAAGCCATTTCTCAAAGATATCCAAAAAGGCTTGTTTAAAGTTTGCCACAAGCCACCTGGGAGACACCAAACATGTGGAGGAAGGTGCTCTGGTCAGATGAAACCAAAATCCAACTTTTTGGCCACAATGCAAAACGATATGTTTGGTGTAAAAGCAGCACAGCTCATCATTCTGAATACACCATCCCCACTGTCACACATGGTGGTGGCAGCATCATGGTTTGGGCTTTTCTTTAGCAGGGACAGGGAAGATGGTTAAAATTGATGAGAAGATGGATGAAGCCAAATACAGGACCATTCTGGAAGAAAACCTGTTGGAGTCTAGACCTGAGACTGGGACCGAGATTTATCTTCCAAGACAATGATCCCAAACATAAAGCAAAATCTACAATGGAAGGTTCACAAATAAACGTATCCAGGTGTTAGAATGGCCAAGTCACAGTCCAGACCTGAATCCAATCGAGAATCTGTGGAAAGAGCTGAAAACTGCTGTTCATAAACGCTCTCCATAAACCTCACTGACCTCCAGCTGTTCACAAACGCCTCCATCCAACCTCACTGAGCTCCAGCTGTGCGCCAAGGAAGAATGGGCAAGAATTTCAGTCTCTCGATGTGCAAAACTGAGAGACATACCCCAAGCGACTTGCAGCTGTTATCGCAGCAAATGGTGGTGCTACAAAGTATTAACTTAAGGGGGCCAAATAATTTTGCACGCCCCACTTTCCAGTTTTTTTTATTTTTTACAGTATAAAATATCCAATAAATTTTGTTCCACTTCACAATTGTGTCCCACTTGTTGTTGATTCTTCACAAAAAAATTTAATTTTAGATCTTTGTTTGAAGCCTGAAATGTGGCAAAGATTGAAAAGGAGGCTGAATACTTTCACAACGCACTGTAACATCAACATTATAACGTCCTCTAGAGAGGCAGCAGTTATACAAATAAATAAAGTTGGTGAAATAACCATATTATAATTATTCATACTCAGTTACCCCATAGGTGTCATGGAACCTAGTTTTGAAGTAAATATTAGGAGGTCACATGACTGACGCTGTGTTTAGTCCATACAATTGCTCCATGGAACCCATTACTATGGACAGGAATGTGGGCTGTACTGTTTCGTATGCAGGCCTTCTGCACAGGTATAAACGAGGTATAGGAGCAGAATTTTTAATTCATTTATATAAAAAAGGTATGATTTCTTACTAGATACATAATAAAAAAAAAAAAAACAATGCAAAGTTGACAACCCCTTTAAAATTCTATAAAGATGCATTTTGCATGTAATCTATTTCTGTTCTGCCAGACTTTTAAACCTTCAGGAACTGCACATTATGCAACTTTGGATATTGGGTAAAAACTCCGGTTTTATTTGTGGTGGACAGTTTAATTTAGTTTGGTTTTGCTTTGATGTGGCTGCGACTCCGCATAGTTGTTCTCCGGGTACTCTGGTATTTCATAATTGGTTAATGTTTTTGATAACATATCATTCTGAACACATGGTACCAGGAACAGCCACCATACTACTGCTGCTCAAATGTATGACAGTAAGCATAGCCACCATACTACTACTGCTCAAATGTATGACAGTAAGCATAGCCACCATACTACTGCTGCTCAAATGTATGACAGTAAGCATAGCCACCATACTACTACTGCTCAAATGTATGACAGTAAGCATAGCCACCATACTACTACTGCTCAAATGTATGACAGTAAGCATAGCCACCATACTACTACTGCTCAAATGTATGACAGTAGGCATACCCACCATACTAGCTACTGCTCAAATGTATGACAGTAAGCATAGCCACCATAACTACTCTGCTCAAATGTATGACAGTAAGCATAGCCACCATACTACTACTGCTCAATTGTATCACACTAGGCATACCCACCATACTACTTCTGCTCAAATGCATGACAGTAAGCATAGCCACCATACTACTACTGCTAAAATGTATGACAGTAAGCATACCCACCATACTACTACTGCTCAAATGTATAACACTAAGCATATCCACCATACTACTACTGCTCAAATGTATGACAGTAAGCATAGCCACCATACTACTGCTGCTCAAATGTATGACAGTAAGCAAACCAACCATACTACTACTTCTCAAATGTATGACAGTAAGCATAGCCACCATACTACTACTGCTCAAATGTATGACAGTAAGCATAGCCACCATACTACTGCTGCTCAAATGTATGACAGTAAGCATAGCCACCATACTACTGCTGCTCAAATGTATGACAGTAAGCATAGCCACCATACTACTACTGCTCAAATGTATGACAGTAAGCATAGCCACCATACTACTACTGCTCAAATGTATGACAGTAAGCATAGCCACCATACTACTACTGCTCAAATGTATGACAGTAAGCATAGCCACCATACTACTGCTGCTCAAATGTATCACAGTAAGCAAACCCACCATACTACTACTTCTCAAATGTATCACAGTAAGCATAGCCACCATACTACTACTGCTCAAATGTATGACAGTAAGCATAGCCACCATACTACTACTGCTCAAATGTATCACACTAAGCATACCCACCATACTACTACTGCTCAAATGTTTAAAACTAGGCATACCCACCATGCTACTACTGCTCAAATGTATCACACTAGGCAAACCACCATACTACTACTGCTCAAATGTATCACACTAGGCATAGCCACCATACTACTACTGCTCAAATGTATCACGCTAGGCATACCCACCATACTACTACTGCTCAAATGTATCACACTAGGCATACCCACCATGCTACTTCTGCTCAAATGTATCACACTAGGCATACCCACCATACTACTACTGCTAAAATGTATCACACTAAGCATAGCCACCATACTACTACTGCTCAAATGTATCACGCTAGGCATAGCCACATACTACTACTGCTCAAATGTATCACGCTAGGCATAGCCACCATACTACTACTGCTCAAATGTATCACACTGGGCATAGCCACCATGCTACTACTGCTAAAATGAATCACACTCAGCATACCCACCATGCTACTACTGCTCAAATGTATGACACTAAGCATACCCACCATACTACTACTTCTCAAATGTATCACACTAAGCATACCCACCATACTACTACTGCTCAGATGTATCACACTAGGCATAGCCACCATACTACTACTGCTAAAATGTATCACACTAAGCATACCCACCATACTACTACTGCTCAAATGCATCACACTAAGCATACCCACCATACTACTACTGCTCAAATGTATCACACTAAGCATACCCACCATACTACTACTGCTCAAATGTATCACACTAGGCATACCCACCATACTACTACTGCTCAAATGTATCACACTAGGCATAGCCACCATACTACTACTGCTCAAAATGTATCACACTAGCATACCCACCATACTACTACTGCTCAAATGTATCACACTAAGCATACCCACCCACCATAACTACTACTGCTAAAATGTATCACACTAAGCATACCCACCATACTACTACTGCTCAAATGCATCACACTAAGGCATACCCACCATACTACTACTGCTCAAATGTATCACACTAAGCATACCCACCATACTACTACTGCTCAAATGCATCACACTAGGCATACCCACCATACTACTACTGCTCAAATGCATCACACTAAGCATACCCACCATACTACTACTGCTAAAATGTATAACACTAGGCATATCCACCATACTACTACTGCTCAGATGTATCACACTAGGCATAGCCACCATACTACTACTGCTCAAATGTATCACACTACGCATACCCACCATACTACTACTGCTAAAATGTATAACACTAGGCATATCCACCATACTACTACTGCTCAAATGTATCACACTAGGCATAGCCACCATACTACTACTGCTAAAATGTATCACACTAAGCATACCCACCATACTACTACTGCTCAACTGCATCACACTAAGCATACCCACCATACTTCTACTGCTCATATGCATCACTCTAGGCATACCAACCATACTTCTACTGCTCAAATGCATCACACTAAGCATACCCACCATACTACTACTGCTCAAATGTATCACACTAAGCATACCCACCATACTACTACTGCTCAAATGCATCACAAAAGGCATACCCACCATACTACTACTGCTCAAATGCATCACACTAAGCATACCCACCATACTACTACTGCTAAAATGTATCGCACTAGGCATACCCACCATAACTACTAACTGCTCAAATGTATCACACTAGGCATACCCACCATACTACTACTTCTCAAATGTATAACACTAGGCATACCCACCATACAACTACTGCTCAAATGTATCACACTAGGCATACCCCACCATGCTACTACTGCTCAAATGTAATCACACATAGGCATAGCCACCATACTACTACTGCTCAAATGTATCACACTGGGCATAGCCACCATACTACTACTGCTAAAATGTTTAACACTAGGCATACCCACCATACTACTACTGCTCACATGTATCACGCTAGGCATACCCACCATACTACTACTTCTCAAATGTGTGACACTAGGCATACCCACCATACTACTACTGCTCAAATGGATCCCACTAGGCATACCTACCATACTACTACTGCTCAAATGTATCACACTGAGCATACCCACCATACTACTACTGCTCAAATGCATCACACTAAGCATACCCACCATACTACTACTGCTAAAATGTATCACGCTAGGTATAGCCACCATACTACTACTGCTCAAATGTATCACACTAGGCATAGCCACCATACTACTACTGCTCAAATGTATCACACTAGGCATACCCACCATACTACTACTGCTCAAATGTATCACACTAGGCATAGCCACCATACTACTACTGCTCAAATGTATCACACTAGGCATACCCACCATACTACTACTGCTCAAATGTATCACACTAAGCATACCCACCATACTACTACTGCTCAAATGTATCACACTAAGCATACCCACCATACTACTACTGCTCAAATGCATCACACTAAGCATACCCACCATACTACTACTGCTCAAATGTATCACACTAAGCATACCCACCATACTACTACTGCTCAAATGTATCACACTAGGCATACCCACCATACTACTACTGCTCAAATGCATCACACTAAGCATACCCACCATACTACTACTGCTAAAATGTATAACACTAGGCATATCCACCATACTACTACTGCTCAGATGTATCACACTAGGCATAGCCACCATACTACTACTGCTCAAATGCATCACACTAAGCATACCCACCATACTACTACTGCTAAAATGTATAACACTAGGCATATCCACCATACTACTACTGCTCAGATGTATCACACTAGGCATAGCCACCATACTACTACTTCTCAAATGTATCACACTACGCAGACCCACCATACTACTACTGCTCAAATGCATCACACTAAGCATACCCACCATACTACTACTGCTAAAATGTATCACACTAAGCATACCCACCATACTACTACTGCTCAAATGCATCACACTAAGCATACCCACCATACTACTACTGCTCAAATGTATCACACCAGGCATACCCACCATACTACTACTGCTCAAATGTATCACACTAGGCATACCCACCATACTACTACTGCTCAAATGTATCACACTAAGCATACCCACCATACTACTACTGCTCAAATGTATCACACCAGGCATACCCACCATACTACTACTGCTCAAATGTATCACACTAGGCATACCCACCATACTACTACTTCTCAAATGTATCACACAAGGCATACCCACCAACCGACTACTGCTCAAATATATAACACTAGGCATACCCACCATGCTACTACTGATCAAATGTATCACGCTAGGCATACCCACCATACTACTACTGCTCAAATGTATCACACTAGGCATAGCCACCATACTACTACTGCTAAAATGTTTAACACTAGGCATACCCACCATACTAGTTTCTGCTCAAATGTATCACGCTAGGCATACCCACCATACTACTACTGCTGAAATGTATCACACTAGGCATACCCACCATACTACTACTGCTCAGATGTATCACACTAGGCATACCAACCATACTACTACTGCTCAAATGTATCACACTGAGCATACCCACCATACTACTACTGCTCAAATGTATCACACTAAGCATACCCACCATACTACTACTGCTAAAATGTATCGCACTAGGCATAGCCACCATACTACTACTGCTCAAATGTATCACACTAGGCATACCCACCATACTACTACTGCTCAAATGTATCACACTAGGCATAGCCACCATACTACTACTGCTCAAATGTATCGCACTAGGCATAGCCACCATACGTCTACTGCTCAAATGTATCACACTAAGCATACCCACCATACTACTACTGCTCAAATGCATCACACTAAGCATACCCACCATACTACTACTGCTCAAATGTATCACACTAGGCATACCCACCATACTACTACTGCTCAAATGTATCACACTAAGCATACCCACCTTACTACTACTGCTCAAATGTATCACACTAAGCATACCCACCATACTACTACTGCTCAAATGTATCACACTAGGCATAGCCACCATACTACTACTGCTCATATGTATCACGCTAAGCATACCCACCATACTACTACTGCTCAAATGTATCACACTAGGCATCAGGGCGGGGACAAGGTATTCTGTTGCCCTAGGCAAACATGGCATAAATTGCCCACGAAATGGAAAATTCTGCCCATTCCATGCCTCCTTGCGCCCCCTTTTCTACCTGGGATGAAGTGGCGCCCTAGACCTTCACCTATCCATTGTCCCGGCCTTGCTAGGCATAGCCACCATACTACTACTGTTCAAATGTATGACACTAGGCATACCCACCATACTACTACTGCTCAAATGTATCACACTAGGCATAGCCACCATACTACTACTATCCAAATGTATGACACTAGGCATAGCCACCATACTACTACTGCTAAAATGTATCACACTAAGCATAGCCACCATACTACTACTGCTCAAATGTATCACACTAAGCATACCCACCATACTACTACTGCTAAAATGTATCACACTAGGCATACCCACCATACTACTACTGCTCAAATGTATCACACTAGGCATACCCACCATACTACTACTGCTCAAATGTATCACACTAGGCATACCCACCATACTACTACTGCTAAAATGTATCACACTAAGCATACCCACCATACTACTACTGCTCAAATGTATCACACTAAGCATACCCACCATACTACTACTGCTAAAATGTATCACACTAAGCATACCCACCATACTACTACTGCTCAAATGTATCACACTAGGCATAGCCACCATACTACTACTGCTCAAATGTATCACACTAGGCATACCCACCATACTACAACTGCTCAAATGTTTCACACTAGGCATAGCCACCATACTACTACTGCTCAAATGTATCACACTAGGCATACCCACCATACTACTACTGCTCAAATGTATCACACTAGGCATACCCACCATACTACTACTGCTCAAATGTATCACACTAGGCATAGCCACCATACTACTACTGCTCAAATGTATAACACTAAGCATACCCACCATACTACTACTGCTCAAATGTATCACACTAGGCATCAGGGCGGGGACAAGGTATTCTGTTGCCCTAGGCAACATGGCATAAATTGCCCCCGAAATGGAAAATTCTGCCCATTCCATGCCTCCTTGCGCCCCCTTTTCTACCTGGGATGAAGTGGCGCCCTAGACCTTCACCTATCCATTGTCCCGGCCTTGCTAGGCATAGCCACCATACTACTACTGTTCAAATGTATGACATTAGACCTAGCCACCATACTAGCTACTGTTCAAATGTATTTCGCTAGGCATAGCCACCATACTACCTTCTGCTAAAATGTATGACACTAGGCATAGCCACCATATTGGCTACTGTTCAAATGTATGTAACCAGGCATATTCAACATACTAGCTACTGTTCGAACACATGGCAGCAGGCATAGCTACCATACTGGCTGCTGTTCAAATGCATGACACCAGGCATAGCCCATACAAGCTACTGTGCATATGTATGACACCAGTCTTAGCTGCCATATTGGCTACTGTTTGAACACACAATACCAGTCATAACCACCATATTAGCTACTATTCAGATGCCTAACACAAGGCATAGCCTCCATAATAGTTGCTGTTCGAATGTATGGAGTCAGGCATAGCCCATACTAACTGCTGTCTGATCTCGACACCAGGAATAGCCAAATTCTAGTTGCTGTTGAAACGCATGGTGCCAGGGATAGCCTGTACTAGCTATTGTCCATACGCATGACACGAGGCATAGCCGCCATACTAGCTACTGTTTGAACGCATGATACCAGGCATAGCACGTACTAGTTACTGTATAAATGCATGACACCAGGCATAGCCACCATACTAGCTTCTATTTGAACACATGGCACCAGGCATAGCCCATTCTGGCTACTATTTGAACACATGGCACCAGGCATAGCCACCATACTGTTACTGTTCAAACGTATGGCATCTGGTTTAGCCACTCTACTAGCTGCTGTTCAGATGCATGACACCAGGAATAGCCATCATACTAGCTTCTATTTAAACACCTGGCGCCAGGCATAGCCACTATACAGGCTACTGTTCGAACGCGTGGCAGCAGGCATTGCCGCCATACTAACTACTGTGTAGTCCACAGAATAAAGTAAGCATGGAACTAAAGCAAACCAGTTCACTAATACTGGTAGTGCTAACATTTAACGATTGAATGTATAACATTTTGTCCTCTATGCGTCCCATTAGTTAAAAAATTAAAATGGATTGAGTCCATTTAAGCTCTCTTGAGACGCCTACTTTACAGTTCTTACGTATGTATATTTTAGATTGTATATAGGCCGATAATGTATGAGACACTTTTCAACTGAATGAATGTTTAAACAAAATCAATGTTATAATAAAGGAATGGCTGTAAAGGTAATAGGGACCCGAGGGAAGGTGTTATCTACCATATGCAGTTTAGAGCTATTCTCATGCACCATATGTTTCCTTCAATCATTATTATGGCATCTATATCTTGTGTATATCCATATTTGTCAAAAGTGATTTAGTCTAAAATAATGCACAAAGCTTTCAGAGACTGTTTGACTTTCAAAGGTTGAAGGACCATATGTGGCCCATGGTTGTAAATCTAGAAATCCTTATGTGGAGCAATTGAATACATTTCCTCCTTTGCCCACAAAAATGTCCATATTAATATAATGGTATATAACCTTTACCTGGCTACATAAAAAAATGAATGAATTGTATTTAGTTTAGATTCAATATAGCCCATACACAGAGAATACAACCAATGACAATCTGAATTATTTGATATACAGGAACAGAGTTATACACTCGTTTCACGTAGAATATGAAGAAGAAGATGGATCTGATATACTTCACAAGCCTCCATGGCATATAGATCCAACCCCGACACTTTTAACCCCTATTAATATCCACAAGCAGTTACCTCTGTAAAAACCATCATAACTAAGAGAGTGGTTCTGCATAAATGCTATTTCATTGTATAGAGAGATCAGAGAACATATAGAAAAACAAGGATCACTTCGGACAAGGCCTTAATGGAAGAGGCAGAATTAATACTTCTGAGGTAGGATTTTAGCAAGGCGAGTGGGCGACTATGACCACCACAGATAAAGAAGCTTCATAGGTTGTGTCCATTTTGTATAGTCAAAGAACCGTATTACCCTAAGATAACTAAACACACATATTTTCCACACTCTTAATTTAAAGGGATTGTCTCACTACAAGAATTGCTTTTATTCTGATATATCCCTTCTTGTATGGGCTGCATCAGCTCCTCAGGTCGCTATAGCTACAGACCTGTCCAATCTCTCTTGATAGGCTGTCAGCACTGGTTGCTATAGCTACAGACCTGGCTTCTACTGCAGCCAAGTGGAAGCCAGTAAACACGCCCCTGAATTCAAAATGAAACCAAGAAAACAGGACTGAGGCGAGATGAATCAATGTAGTGAGACAACCCCTTTAACTGTTTCTAAAACATAACTTTTATCAATTGGGCCACGCATGTTAAAACACTGAGGTTCTGTGGCCTGCCTTTAATTCCCATCCAAGCACTGTCCAAATATCTCTCATAGAAACTAAACTCAAAATGAACAAATGCATCCACTACAGTTGAACATCTATTCTTATCAATTCACACAGACACCTTACTTATTAAAATTTAACATGCCCCCCCCGACAATGTTTCACAGCAGCAACAGCGTCCTCAGGGGTAACAATATTATTTGGTCATTATGGTAAAAGTCCCAGGCAGACCACATGGATTCAAATAAGCCTACCATATAATTTGATATTGCTGTTAAATATTTTAGATTTTTCCCCTCCTTTATATATGTATACACATCATGATGGGCAGGAGGGGATCTTCTCCTCTCAAATTTTGCTTGGATGAATAGTTTTCTGCGTATTCAATATGAGGTGGATCAGAATAACTTTCCTTAGTTTTTCCTGAAGCAGGAACACATAGTGTTGCCAATGATATCTTGGTATCTGAACTGCTTAATGGGGTTAAGATTTAGGACTGTGTGTAGTCCTGTTCTTCAAAACTATTTTTTTGTGTTTCATTAAATATTAAGATTTCCCCTTTATGGGGCAAAAGGGAAACCCCGCCCCAAACCCTACCCCTTTGCTGGCCTTTTCCGGGGCCTTGCCAAACCCAGAGTCCTCTCTCAGACTCGCATAAAAAATGGTCACATACTTTAAACCCTTTCCCCGGCCCAAAATCTTTTGGGGCCCCAAGTAAGAAAAAATGTTTTTGGTAAAAATCACCCCTTTTCCCCCTATAACCCAAAGGGGAAAAAAGTTTAGTTTTAGGAAACCCAAACGGGGGATACACATGGGGCCCTTAAAATGTGTAGGGATTTTTTTATTATATAATTTTATAAAAATATATAAAAATATATATATTTTTAAAATACTATATAATATATAATTTTAAAATATATATATAAACTATTAAATATAAATTATAAAAAGTCATAATTTAAAAAAATTTTTTTGGGGAAACCCCCATTAAACTTAATTTTTTTTTTGTTCTAAATATTTGGGGTTTTTTGCAACAGCCCAATTTTAATTTGATATATCTAAATTTAAAAGATGGACACAGTAAATTTCCGGGTTGGGAAAAGAGGTTTAAAAAGTACTAAACAAAATGTCAATATGCAAAAAACCCAAATTTTGACTGGGTTTCAAAATGTTTGGGACCCTTAACATTTTATTGATTTTAAAACCCTAAAATAAATTTTTACTGACTTTTTTGAAGCACAAAAAATTGGTTTTTTTAACCTCACTGACTTTGAACTTCATAGCCGGGTGTACCAATGATGAGAAAAGGTATTTAAGGTGGCCAATTGCAATTGTTCTCCTTTTTTAATCCCCTGTGAAGAGGGCATCAGGGCCCTCAAAACAATCTAAAATATCTGAAAACAAAGATTGTTCAAATAGTTGTCAGGGGAAAGGTTACAAAAAGTTTCTCAGAGATTTAACCTTCATTTCCACGTGAGAACATGAAGAAATGGAAGACCAAGGGACGTTCTTGTTAAGCCAAAGGGGCCCAAGAAAAATATCAAAAGGGCAGAAAAGAAAATGGTGAGAACAGTCAAGGGGAAAATCCCAACCCCTCCAAAGAGCTGCACATCATCTTCTGCAATGGTGTCACTGGCATCGGTAAACAATACAGAACACTTTCAAAGGAGAACGGTAGGGGAAGTATCAAAGAACCGTTTCTGAAAGCACACCCACAAACGAGTCCCCCTTTGGGGGTATGCAAAAGCACATTTGGAAAGCCAGCTTATTTTGGAAAAAAGGTCCGTGGACTGTAAAAAAGATTGATTTGTTTGGTCATAAAAAAGGGTTACATGGGTCCCAAAACACACATTCTAAGAAAACACTTCACCCACTGTAAAATTTGGTGGGGGTTCCATCATGTTTTTGGGCTGGTGGCCATGCCGGCCAGGAATCTTGTTAAAGTTGAGGGTCGCAGGGATTCAATTTCAGTATCACAGATTCTTCAGAAAAATGTACAAGAAAAAATGATAATTTGAAGTTTCCGGGGGATGGATATTTCAGAAAGCAATGACCCAAACACGCTCCAAATCTACCGGGGCTTTCAGCAGGGGAAAAATTACTTTTCTGGAAGGGCCCCCCAGCCCCCAACCTAAATTCAGAACATTGGGGATACTTGAACGGGCTGTCCATGCTGGGCCCCATCAAATTAACTGAACTTGAATGTTTTGTAAAGGGGAAGGGTAAAAAATACCTTCATCCGGGAAACCAGGAACTGATTAAAAGCACAGGAACACTAAGGCTTTTTTGCAAAAGGGGGATCACAAAATTTTAAATGTCACTTTCTTTTGGGGTCCCCATACTTTTGCACGGTCTTTTTTTGGGTTTTAAGCTTATTGCACTTTTTGTTTTATTAAAATAAACCATTTCAATCCGGAAATTTTACTGTGCCCCATTTTATTAGATTAAAAATTTAAAATGGTGTTGCAAACACCCAAATATTGAATAAAAATTTAAGATTATTATAATTTTATAATATATATATATAAAAAATATATTATTATATATTATATATAATATATATATATATATTATAAAAAATTATTATTAATATTGTGTGTGGTGTGTACAGCCCTCATCCCCTTTCTACTCTAGACCCTTCCTTTACCACAATTTTGTATTCAGCTCCGTTTTCATCACTTACCAAATAACTCATCTGTTCTACTTCCCTTCCCCTAAGGAAAAGGGGCCCCTGGTCATTTTTTTCTTTTGTAAGATTATTTCTAACAAAATGCAGACTTTTATAATTAAAGGTATTTGGGGGTTTTTTTATTATGACATGTAGTTTACGTAATTAGTTTTCTTTTCCTAGAGAACCCCTTTAATCTCTTAAGGAACTTGATAACAGAACCAAGCCAAAATTTTTTTTTTTCATGTAATACTGCCCTTTTGGGCACAATTTTTCCTTTTAGCTATGCCTACCTAAAGGGGTTTTCTCCAAAAAGGGTTGCTTTTTTTTGTTAAAGGTCTTGCAAAAACAAGTCACTTTCAATATGTCCTTTTAAAAGTGCCTAACCATTCCCAAATATCCCCTCCGTATGGGCTGCTCCCCTCCTTACTCCAACCTGTTTAAACCCCCTGATTTGTCATGCGATTGTATAGCACAGACTGGGGTCCTCAGCACTTGTCCTGGGCCGTAAAACTGGAAAAAATGCCCCCCTGCCCCCCAAATAAAAAAAAAGGTAAGATGAATTGATGTAGTGGCTAAAACCCCTTTGTAACATCACTTTGGGCCCACTTTAGGTGGTCAGTTATTCAATGAACTGACTTAAAAAAACAGAAAATTGTAAGCACAATTATTGTCTGGAAAACGAAATTCCTTGTTTTAATGCATCTGTTCGTCAAAGAGTAACTGAAGCCACTAATTGGGGTACACTTATGTTTGGACATGTAGCAATTTACAGTGAAATTATTTGGCCAGAAATTTAAATTTTGGATTCAAATTTTTCATTACAGAATGCTTAAAGAGAAATGTCACTATTATGCCCCCCTTTGAGGACACACAAACTTGACAACATGCGTTTTTCCCTTTTTGTTCCCTTTTATTAAGATGCTGTAGTTTTTTGAGCATTTAATGCTCAAAACTGCATTTTCAGCCCGAAAAAAAATTTTAAAAAGTCGTTTTAAACCCCGACCCGTCCACCTGAGGGTACCCCCCTACCTCACAACTGTAAACCTATTTTTTGAACGGTAGAAACAGAGAATAACTGTCATGTGGGTGGGTGGTCTTTGGTAGGCGGGGGTAAACCTTCCCTTAATAATTTGAGCATTAAATACTTAAAACACTTTAAAAATAGGGGCCAGCACTGGAAAAAAGCATGTCTCACTGCTTTTGGTCCCCAGAAGGGGGGTAAACATTGGGCGGGGGCCCCTTTAAAAGTCTTTGGGCACTAATAAAAAAAAAACCAAACCCTGCACTATTCTTTGTTTGGTTGTTTGGGTTCTATCATGAAACATTAAAAAAAAAAAATTTCCCTTTTCAAAATTTTAGGTATTTTAAATTTAAAAAAACATAAAAAATTCTATCTTACTTCTTCCCAGAAAGTCCCTTTAAAAAACAAAGAAAATGTTCTTGCTGTGTTCACCATATAACTGATGATTTTGAAGGGCTGAAATTCCTGTGTCATTTCTGTGTCAAGTGTCTAGTGGAAAATCTTTTCCTGGGAAAAGGTGCCTTGTTTCTTTCTTATAAGGGTAAATGCCCTTTTTTGGACGTTTTTTTTTTTTTTTTTTTTTAATGCAGAAATTGGTTATTTCATGGTCGGAAGACACTAATTAATTGTCTTTTACTTTTTCTGTAGGCACGTGTGCTACAATGGCCTAAATCTAAGAATAACAAAAAGAATATTTTTCTTTTTTTTCAGTATATGTAAACTAGAGAGGCCTACTGTAAATTAGATCTTTTTAAGATCTCAGTAATACTAAATTAATAGCTGTGGTTGCCCACATTTAATTGAAATTAACTGCTCCATTTACTCCATTTGCAGCTTCACGCTTTTAAAGCAGTTGTCCCGGATTTAAAAATGATAGCTGCCACCGCTGTCTGTGGGTTGTGTCCGTTACTGCAGCGCTATTAAAATGAAAGAGGCTGAGCTGCAACACCACATAAAATCTGCAATTTGGTGTGGTGGTGTTTCTGGAGGAAAGCAGACTTTTTTTTTTAAATATTTGAACAAGTTTACAGGGACAAGAAGGACCATGATATTGAACTTATTTATACTTTGTAAGGATTTTAGAAGATTGGTCTCAATCTTAACACTCAGTTACCATACTGTTTTATATCCACTTAATAGTAGCAATTTTGGGGTGTTCCTTTAAAATATTCTGCTTCAAATCAGAGTTCTAGAAGATGCTTCATGATCCCTTGAGACAAGTCTAACTGGCCAGTAAAAACTTTACTCTTAGTTTTGTAATCCATATTTTAAGGGGCCTTCATGTGGATATCCTTCAGGGCTGTGGAGTCGGAGTCGTGGATTCAGAGTTGGTGCACATTTTGCAGGAATCGGAGTCGTCATAAAATGGACCGACTCTGACTTCCAAAATATATAATACATTGGTACAGTTCAATGTAGTGCCAAGAGCAAGAAGAATTGGGTCTTGCCAGTACTACTGCTCCCATATCTTCAGCCTCATCAGATGAGTTTAATTTTGAAAAGTATTTGGATGACAAGGAGCAGGCGAAGCGTTGTCGCAGGGGAAAAGATTCCGCTCCCATAGCAAACAGATTGACCTGATATCAGCAAAATTTTTCACTTGCTTTCAGAGAACTAGAAGAGTTCAACCGTTCATCAGAACCGACTGTGCATGAGGTGATTCCTTTATACCCTGAAATTCTTAGAGATGTTGCCCATGTGGTCACTGCTTTGCCACCAACCCAAGTTCGTGTAGAGAGGCCGTTCTCTAGCCTGGAAATAATGAAATCACATTTGAGGATCTGATAGAGGCAATACTATTCCTCAGAACAAATTCATGGACTCCACGAATGTTATTCAGAACGTTTTTGTTGAAAACTTTTTTTTCCCACTTACTGCAGAGTTTTGTGTATTTACAATTTTTTAAAAAGTTTTTTGTGTTCTAAAGTTGATTCCAATAAATATATCTTACACCGACAAGCAAAAGGATAACAATGTCAGGGAAATTGATGAGTCGGAGCTTTGGCTTACCGACTCCACAGCCCTGATGTATTTACACCCAATCATTAAGCATTGAATTTAGAGGATTCTGTCCTGGTAACAAGTTTAATTTCCTTAAGCTGACTGCCCTGTCTGGAAAGAATAAAAGTCTCCTGAAAACAGTTTAGAAGAAGCTGTGGTGATATGTAATATTACAAAACACTCATTCAGATGAGAAGCCCACCATGCCATACATGGTCACCTTGAGTCTGCCAGAGTAGAAGCTGTTTTTTTGCTCTGGTTTTCTGCGTGGACTCCTCCTAAAACAGAACCTGAAAATATCACCTATGATGGGTTTTTTTCCCCTAAAATCTTTCATTTTTTTAGCTAGTAGGACTAATAGGGGACGTAACTTTTTGGCTTTTACCTTGAATTCTGCTATAACTCTCATTCAAGTGCTATAGAGTAGTCCCTTAAGTTACAATGGCCTCAAGATACAATATTTTCAACATAATGGTCGTTCTTGTGTTGTTGTAACCTGCAACCACGTTTGACATGCAAAACCATAGACATTGATGATCTGTGGTTCTCTAGAACATTCAGCCAGTCAGAATTGGTATTTCACTGGTAAGGCAACCATATTACTGGAGTACATGCATTGATTGGCTATCTAATAGGACCTCTCTTTGATATAGTACATTCTCTGTGCCAGGAAGAGCTGCTTCTATGGACACCAGGTGATGATGGTTCTGTTAGTTTTGTCATACATCGTATACTGTACAGGATCCTGGAGAAGCTCCTGATCTCGACATAGAAAGTGTTGCTGGAAGCTGTGAATTACTTTCTTACTTAAAGGGATTGTCTCACTACATTGATTCCTCTTACCTCAGTCCTGTTTTCATGGTTTCATTTTAAATTCAGGGGTGTATTTACTGGCTTCTACTAGGCTGCAGTATAAGCCAGGTCTGTAGCTATAGCAACCAATGCTGGCAGCCTATCAGGAGAGATCACAGGTCTGTAGCTATAGCGACCCGAGGAGCTGATGCAGCCCATACAAGAGGGGATATCTCAGAATAGGTAGGACACTGTTAATGGACACATATTGCAAAGTGACTTGTTTTTGCAAGATCTTTAACATAAAAAACAATTCTTGTAGTGAGACAACCCCTTTAATATGTAAGAACTTGATTTACTTGAGTTATCTGCCTATTTTCTTTCATCTCCATTTTCTTACTTTGAGTTGACTATTTAAAATCTATTGGGATTGGGAATCTATTATTTGTTTGGGATGAAGCTGTGGTTTCATGTTACCATAGTTTTAACTTACAATGTTTGTCCCAGAATCAATTAATAGTGTCACTTTAGGGACCATTTTATCATGGATTCTGTGGTTCTCATCCTATTGGTTTAGATTGTGAAATGTCTATTCCAGATGGAGTCAACATCAGGGATAGCCTTACATCTGTTACACACTGAGCTTCCTCTGAGAAGCCATACTGCAACAAACAGTCTGTGGCTAATTTCCAAGCATCTTTTTTTCATTCTTGACAGTTGTAGAATTCCTCTTTTTATACAGATTAGAGCAAATCCAGCATTTCATTGGTGCTTCTGTACAGAAGGCTTCCTTTTAAACCTCTGCGTATCCAGACACGGAGGATTAAGGAGGTTTAACAAGATTTGCCTAGAGTAAAAGGTTTACCCACAGTGCTTGTTTTCTGAGCAGGGAGATCTCCCCACCCTCAGCGTGTGACATAGTTGCTGTTTCTCTTGGCCAATGGGCAACCAGCTTCATTGCACCTGCTCCAAATACAGATTTGGCATAAGAAGCTGGCAATGAATTTGTGCTTTCTTGATTAGAAGGAAAGACGACGTTCTTAGGAGTTCTACATCGAAAGCGGCTTCTTCTGAATGTTTGAACTTCTCACAGGGGCCCATGAAAAGTTTGTGCTATTCTTGTTGCTAAATAATAGGTCACATTGTCATACATGTAAAAAATAATCACTTTTTAAACTAAAAATCAAAAATAATTACACGTTTGTAGGGCTAAATACGTTAATTTTACATAGTAAAAACTGTGAAAGAATGGGAATGTGGTGCGGTTTTATTAAAAAAAATAAAATGAAATTTTCATGATAGGCTCGTTTGGTAGCGGGTCAAAGCAAATTAATTGTTAAAAACCATCCCAGGAATTTAACTTCAGAGAAGTAATGTTACATTTCCCAAAAAAAACCCTAACTACAGCATCCCTATTGTAGTCCCAGATCTTTTCCACTAATAGCATGACTGCAGAGATATCAGATTATGCATTTTTTCTTGTGGACCTACTAGTAAAGGTTTATGTATGGACTTCGGAGCAGGATGCTATCAACGTACAGGGCTCCCCAAGTACGGGAAAAAAGTACAAAAAGAAAAGCCCCCTTAGCTAAAAAATGAATAGAGCTAAAACATAATTTTTATTTCATTTTAAAAAAAGTATGAATATCCATAAAATTTTCCAGAGTTCATAAAAAGCAAACTATAGTCTTCCCTAGTGTAAATGGCTAAAATTACCCACCAGTACATGTATGAAAACTGTCGGGTCTAAGACTTTCTTTTTTACCCTAGCAACCATATATATAGTATATATATAGTTGTGTTGTCTATATAATTATAATATATTATATTTAATTTAAAATATATAATATATATTTGTGTGTGTGTGGTATAATTGTATGTCTATATTATTGTGTGTGTGGTGTATTTATGTGTATGTATATATATATATTTTGGGTGTGTGGTGTATATATTTTGTTTATATTATATATTATGTTGTTGTATTTATTGTTGTCTTATATATATATGTATGTGTGAAAAAGTGTATGTCTATATTTTTATATATATATATTTAAAAATTTGTTTGTGTATTATGTGTGTCTTTATATATATTATGTGTGTGTTGTCTATTTATAATATATGTGTGTGTGTATATATTTTGTGTCTATTATATATATAATTTGTCATATATATATTATATATTGTGGTATGTCTATATTATATATATTATTTATATGTGTGTGTGTGTATATTGTGTTGTCTATATTATTATTATTATATATTTTATATATGTGTGTGTGTGTTATGTGTGTTGTCTATATATTATATATATATATAATTGTGTGTGTTTGTTGATGTCTTATAATATAATTTAATATATATATATATTTATTTATATATTTAATTTATTTGTGTGTGTGTATATTGTGTATGTCTATATATATTTTAATATATATATTATATTTTGTGTGGGTATATGTGTGTATGTCTTTTAAATATATATATTTTTTATATATATATATTATTTATATGTGTTGTGGTATATATTGTATGTTATATATTATATATATATTATATATATATTGTGTTGTTATATGTGTATGTCTTTATAAAAATTTATTATATATAATACATATTATTAATATGGGGGGTTTAAATTTTTGTGTATGTCTATATTTTTTAATATAATTATATGTGTGTGTGTATATATGTTTTGTTATATATATATATATTATTGTGGTATGTCATTTTTAATTTACCTCCCGGCCAAATATTAGGTACACCTGTAGTAAGGGTTGGCCCCCCCTTTTGCCTTCAAACTGCCTCAAATTCTTCGGGCATAGTTTCAACAAGGTGTTGAAAACGTCCCTCAATTGGTCCCAAGGGGGCCCAAAAGGTGCCAAAAAAAAAATTCCCACCCATGAACCCCACCACCACCAGCCTGAACCGTTGTTCAAGGCGGGATGGATCCATGTTTTTCATGTTGTGACGCCAAATTCTGACCCTCCCATCTGATTCTCGCGAAATCGAGATATCAGCCCAGGCAAATTTTTCCAATTTCACTGCCAATTTCGTGGTTGGGAAAAATTTGGGAGCCTCAGTTTCCTGTTTTTTGTGAAAGGGTGGCCCCCGGTTTTGGGTTTCTGTGCTGTACCATTGCCTCAAAGTTGGCCGATGTGCGTTCAGAGATGTTTTCTGCCCCCTTTGGTTTGTAAGGGTGGCTATTTGAGTCACTTGCCTTTCTATCAGCTCGAACCAGTTGCCCCTTCTCCTTTTACCTCTGGCACAACAAGGCATTTCCCCCCAGGACTGCCGTACTGGGTGTTTTTTTTCTTTTTTGGGGCCATTCTCTGTAAAAAAACCAGGATGGTGACGTGAAAAAACCCCGGAACGAGTTTTGAAAAAATCAGACCCGCCCCTTTTGGCCCAAAAAACCATCCACGTTCAAAGGCACTCAAATACCTTTCTTCCCCATATTTTATCTCGGTTTGAACTGCAGGGTTGTCTTGACCTTGCCCATGCCTAAATGCATGGTGCCGCCATGTGTTGGCTGATTAGAAATTAAGTGTTAAAGGCGTTGGACAGGGGGTACCTATAAAGTGGCCGGTGATGTAATATATGTTGTATGTCTATAATTATAATTATTATATTATATATTTATATATATTTTTATATATATTTTGTTTTATATATGTGTCTTATATATATTATTATGGTGGTATGTTATATTATATATATAATATGTTATTTTTAGCAATATTTATTGAGATACAGAATAATGTTTTATTTTTTATTGTATATATCTTTTTATATAATTTTATTAAGTTGTGTAGTTTGTGTGGTATGTATGTTAAATATTATAAATAATATATTATATATTATATATAATTTTTTAATAATGTGTGTGTGTGTATACTACAGTGTACTAATAAACAAATTAGTATTGTATGTATTCTGTATCTCAAGTAAATATTGCATTTATATATTTTATATCCTGGGTATAAATCCCACCAAGAACAAAATTGAGGGGTTGGATGCTTTCCCGTATTTTTTGGGGTTTTTCCCCCTTTTCCGAAAATAGAAGGTTTATTGGATGGAAATTTAGTTTGGAAGTTCCAGTAGGGACAGGGACCAATGTGAATAATTTTAAAATCTCTGTACAGCGCTATGGAATATAGTGGCGCTACATAAATTAATTAAATACAAAAATAAATATGAAAGCCAGATAGAACTTTTCAGTGGTAAGGCAAAGAAAAAAATTCCATGAACAAAGAACAAGCCAAAATGTTAGGCACCAATAGGATATTATTAGGCATATTGGCACTTTGACTCCTTGGATTGGTCAAGTCTTGACTTTAGATCTAAAGCACCACTGATAAAGTGTATAATTAATCATATCCTTCAAGAGGACCTATCCCCAGGGAAACCTCACGAAGTAACAGGAGACTCAAATACAAACACTTCTTTAAATATGCTTCATTTGGAGAATCAAAGCATTTGACCTGTACTGCAGTTTAAATTAAAAAAATAGCGCTGACCCTCTAAGGCTAGGTCCACACAGCATATGACAGAATACCGTTGGAAATCCGATGGCATTTTGTCATTGCTGGACCATGGTTTTTTGTGCAAAAGCCATGGTTTTTGGATTTACCATCGGCCCTGTACATTCAGAGCGGCATGTATGAAATTTGTCGTGTTAACATAATAATAGCCTAGAATGCGCCTGATATATGAAACCGCGATACAGCGGATCCTAAATTAGCTGCAATCTAGCGCTAGTACGACATTTCTGGCTCAGGTATACCACTTTGAAAGGGGTTTACCTGTTCCAGCAGTAATGCACCTAGAAATGCCGTAGCGAAGCTATAAATCTATAGCTTCTTATGGTTCTAGCGTGCCCCGGGCAATCGGGCGCATTACGAAGTGCCACGGGAGCTATGTAACGATCCTGATAATGGTGTGCAGGACATTTAAACATGTAGCGAACGGGGCTGCACTTGATATCGGATTGAAAAGACGCCAGATTTGTGGCGCAGCCCCCGTTCATACATACCGCCCTTAATGTAGCCGGCCAATGATAAATCCAAGCAGAATTCAGCGGATTATACAACATGTTGCATATTCCGCCAGATTTTTAATGTGACGGGAAAAAAAATCTGTGCTGTCTAGGATTTTTCATTGCTCTCTATGCAGCACAGTGTACTATCAGATTTTCAGCGGTTTCAAAATACCAAAACCGCTGAAAATCCGACAGTATTCCTGTGCTGTGTAGACATAGCCTAAGACAGGACTGTAGTCAGGCCAGAACCAAACAGCTTGATGGATCACTATGTTGACAGTTCTGTGAAACGGTTTCTGAGCTAGGAGAGTCCAATGTGAAAGGGAGATCCAGGGAGTCTACATCATGTGTACACTAACAGCAGTGTAATATAGATGCCTGTGTGCTATGGAGGAGGAGGCTGAAGCAACAGGTAAACCCTGTCACACTATGTCCTCAGTGTGCTGTGCCTGCAGTGTATGTATAGTGAGAGACTCAGTTTAACCAGGTACAAGCAACTATGCCCTCAGTTCCCCCTGCACAGTTGGTATCTCCCACAGAAGGAATCCTACTAGATAATGACTCCTGACAAAGTGAAAGTTAAACATGTGTTCCTGTAATACTTAAGGAACTACTCTGATTTGCTAATGACCTGTATTAGAAAAAAGTCTTATAATATCATCGACTATACATTCCAGTATTCATCTATAGCAAGACTGCACAACAGATAGCCCATGAAAAAGACATGGCCTTTGTAAAACCCACCCGGGTTTGGGAAAGTTCTAGAGGTCCCCGGTGCCTATCGGGCCGCCCTACTTCCTGCCCGTTATCGGTTGATCTGCCGGAATCCACCAGAAAACAGCGACCTATAGTTCATATAAAATACTCGTTGAAAACCATGTTGGACGACGCAGTTTCCAACAAGTAATTTTTGTTGCAGATTCGTCAAAGATTTTTATTTCCCCTTTGAAGTTAATTTTGAAAATCCATTAACCAATTTCATCCGCAACATAAATTGATTACTTAAAGTCCAAGTAAGGTCTTTTTTCCCCAAAATGCCATGCAATTGTTTTCTACAGTGTGTGGAAAAATTTTTAACATTTCCCCAACAGCTGTTTAATAAGCTGTCCATAGCCTCCCTGTGTATTTACCCTTCCCGTAATTTATTGGAGGAGAAACGCTTGTACTACACATTGTGACAACTAGAAGAAATGTAAATGAAGCTCCGATATAGTATTAAAAATTATAATTTTTTTATGAGAATTATTCCCAAACATATTCCCCTTTTTTGTAAACTAACATAAGAATTGCAGTTATCTGTTTAAACCCGTTTCCCCCAAAATAAGACGTAGTCATTTTTTTTTAAGCAATTCACATTTGGTGCTTAGCGAGTTTTGATAAAATCACTACAGTATATTTTAATGTTGAGGGTTTTTTTTAAAAAATAAAATTTAAATTTTTGGGTTAATTAAAAAAAAACATCCCCTAAAATAAGTCTTAGCCGTTTAGGAGCAAAATTTTAAAATAAGAGACGTTTATTTTCGGGGAAAAAGGGTATTTGGGACATTTCCTTTAAATAGGTTTATTTGGTTTCCCCGGTAGTACCGCAAAACCCAAAATCTGAGGCGCTGGCTGTATGGGCTCAAAACAACCACTGGCCTATGATTTTTCCTTTTTAAA